>VXCM01001919.1:0-37537 GCA_014773175.1 Lucifuga dentata
TTTTTTTTTTTTTTTTTTAAACTTTTTCTGGTGGGTTGTATCTCTGAAATCTCAGTGTTTCTGCCTCCTGATTTCTCTTTGCCGAGGATTTGTCCCTGACTCATCTCGTTCTGCCTTTCCTGTGTTCCCTGAGGCCCACCCAAGCGATTGCCAGGCTCGTAAGCCCCGTCAGCCGAATGGCAGTTAGCCCCCCACAGTGACACTGTGACAAGGCCTCAGTGGGGCTGCCTCTGATTCTTTAACACACAAAGACATAACAGCAGGACTCTCCGCTCTGTCTTTTTTCCCACAGTGGGGATCTGCTCCGTCACTGTTTCTTCCCCCCAGGCCATGAGCAAACTTTAGCACTGAGTGACCAGTTTAGACCCACCCAGTCGTCTCACCGCCTACAGGGACTTTCTACATTCACTATGTTTTGTCCTGCACTCTTGCTCAGGGTTGATTTATTCCTGTGACGTTAATGCACTTGCAGAAAGGAAGTCAGTTAGCCGTGTTTTTGTCGTGTGGAGAGCCAGTGAGTGATGAGACGTTGCTCCCAAATGGGCTGCCTGAAGTTTTTTGTGGGGTGATAGATTATCTGTCTCCTTCCTATTTTCTTGTTGTAGAAAATATTTGACAATTTTGTTCAGTTCACACACTCGAAACAGCTCATTTAAAGGACAATAATGACAACAATAAGGAAAACAATGACGATAGAGCATGTTTGAGTCCAAAATATAGAACTCGCATACACGATACGTTACTGACAACCATTTCCCAAAACATACCTGGAGCAGTAAATTTTAGAATTTTTTTAGTTTTTCCTACTTTCCAGACTGCCATTCTTTTCAGTTCATTCCAGTTTATTAAAATCAACTTGTAGAGACTTGATAAGTAATCCATCACAGCAAACACTATGTCTATTAAGTGTTTTATCAAAGTAACTTTATACCAATCCAACACAGAGGAAAATGTGTCTCCGTCAGGAAATATAGTCCCAGGAGAAGATGGCTTTTACCAAGAAATTTAAAATGACTGTGCTTTCTATAGTGGTGCACAAGTGTTAGCAAAACAGTGAATTTTAAGATGGGTGTATCACCTGAACATTTGATTCTGAAATATAAAGGGATTTGGAAAAATAGAAGGAAAAACTAAAATATGGTTTTATGTTTTGGAAATTGGTCAGTAACATAACTTCTATGCAGGTTTTATATAATGTGTTTAAACAAAGTCACTGGTATGGTCCTTTAAATTCTATCCACTGCACACTGAAACTGTTGCATTTCTTTTCCTTTGCAAAAATCACACCTAAAATGACATTCTCACCTCTTACTAACAGTTAAAACTATGCTGCCTCTCAGATTAATGACTTTTCACAAACACAATGGAAAGCTTTCAGTCAGCTGTTAGTTCTTTCAAAACACTAGAGAGTCTGAGTGAGCTGGAAGTCTGATTCTTTATGTGCTGGCTGTTTTGGAGGGTAAAATCCCTTTTCATTAATTAGACTTACACAAGCTGTTAGATTTAGATTACTACAGTCACAGAAGATCTGAGTCAGTCTGTTTTCATTTAGAAAGTGTCGAGTTTAAGCGTCGTGTTGATGTTAAAGAGTAAACTGAGGTCGTGAATTTTCTGCTCCTCCTTTGTGTGCATGTAAGTGTGTGGGGCGGGGGTTACTGAATGAGAAAATCTAAAACTGAGACCTCTAANGGGGGGGGGATAAACAAAAACTTAAATAGAATCTCTGATGTCTGCTGCTGTAACACCAGAGGTTTATGGGAATCCTAGAAATAGCTGCTTTTGTCAAAGTCCAGGTTTCTGCCACGCCGCTTCATCGGCAGCTGTGCTGGGCGCCGACCCCAGACTGAGCTCCTAACAAGGGGAAATTGGAAGAACATATGTAAATGTTGGATTAAATTCATTTCCATTACTTCCACACTGTCTAGTGTACTTCTGTCTGGATGGACTGGATACTACCCGACTCTCCCTCCAGCCTCCAGCTGCACTGCATGTTTGCTCCCTGGCGTCTCTTCTTTTCTTAACCGCTTTACCCTTAACAGGTCTTAACTACTCACAATCAAAGCATTTGAATCCAGATCAGACTGCATGTAGCCCTTTATGCCCCCCCACACACACACACACACACCAGCACAACCCCTGTCTGCTTGACCATTTCTTCTGTGTCTCATTTATATGCGTTTTCTCTATCATGCAAACATTTGCAAATCTTTAAAAAAAAAAAAAATTAAAAAAAGGCCTCCAGCTGTTGTAAATGTGACATTTACATAGAGTGCGCTTTATGTAGTGGGTCTTTGGAATGCGTAAATCCTTTCACCAGAGCTGACTGTGTAATAGTGCTGCGCTCTGATCCGGCCTCGTGTTTTTTTTTTACAAGGAAAACATGCTTTAAGTTTTCCGTTTGAGTTAAAGCCAAGCAGGCTTTATAGAGAGGCTTTGCACAGTAAAGTGGAAATCAGAGTAGAACGCATTTATTTATTTCCCTGATTCAAACAAAGTTGTACTCTATTCTCAAGTTGATGTTTTTTTTTTTTTTTTTTTTTTGATGAAGACGGGAGGCGGAAAGAGCTTTGTTGGTTGGAGCTGTTAAAGTCAGGGGGGATTTTCTGCTACAAATAAACACAGGAAGAGGCTGCCATTTGGGAGCATTTTAATTAGACATAAACCCTGCATATGTGGATGTCAGCTGCATCTATATGCAAACACAAACATCCTCATTTCCTTTGTAAACCTCCACAAATTACTGCTCTCAAGATGGAAAGTTGTTCTGATTTGTTCACAATCCAGATGTGCATCTTTCACCCAGCAGATAATAGATTGTTTAGTCAGTTTCTGCTGATTCATCATTTGGAATTAGAATATGGACAGCTGTATTTAATAAGAGGAAATCCAGATGCAGGCGCGTAAACAGGGATTTTTTTTTTTTTTTAATGATTCCCTAATATTGTGAGGCGTTTTTCAGTATTTTAGTTAATTCCTTCAAAGGTAATAAGCTGCTTTCAATGAAAAAAAATATCAGGCATATTTATCCCCTAATAGACTACCAGTTGGTGCAATTTGGTCGAGATGTGGATAAGGATCCTGATCTGGTGGACTGAAGTGCTCGGACAAAGAGGCACGTTAGTGGAATAGCTGCAAAAAACAAATATGATGGAAACATGCAGCAACCGCTAATGTGTAGCTGAAACGATCGGTTTAAGTAAGTTTGACAAAAAATAATGGCGTGTAGTTTGCTGTGATGGTTTATGTATCTCAAGCATATTTCAGCTCTGTACAAGTTGATTTTTTGGAGCATACTGGAATAAATTGAAACCAATGGCTGCTTATAGGACAAACAATTTGAAAATGTACTGCTTCATTAGTTTTTCATATTTTGGAAAATGGTTGGCAATAATGTAACCTGTATGTGGGTAGTATTTATTGGGCTCAAACATACAAAACCACCAGTATGGTCCTTTAACTCCACAAATTTTCTGTTTTTCATCATGCATAGTTACAAATAAATAACTTAAAACTTTATGAATCAAACTTTGGAGTGATATTTGATGGATAGCATCGTGTCAGTGGTGCTTCCCTTTTCTTCTACGAACTATGGAGGCTTTGTTTCACTTCACATTGCTGTCTGTTCTTCAGACATTTTCTTCTCTTTGTCTCAACTTTCCGACATTTTACCATTTAACCTTCTAACCTTCACCCTCTCTGTGTCTTACTCTCTTTGATAAGGTCGATCCAGATAGAGAAGCATTCTTTGCTTGCAGCGTTTCTCTGTGAGATCAGCCTAAAAGCTCATCCAGTATCTGTCCTCCATCTGTTTTAAGTGGCAGCAAATGATTATGTGGTCCTCTTTGGGTTGAAATAAATTCTGAAACTCTCTCAAAACTAACAGAATAAACTCAAAAATGAAAAAATATCAGTTTGAGATACACAAGTTTTAACAGTGACAACATGCCTCAGACGGTGCCTTACAAACAAAGTCATTTACAATTCATCGGCTCCTATGTGGCGGTCACTAATGCGTTTGGTCATGCTATAATACATATGTATTTTTTTCCAGCTTAGCTGTTGGGGGTGAGATGTGAATGGGCAGTTTTATGAAAGCTTGTTTTGTTCACAAGGCAGCGGTTTGGGATGAGTTCATCTTGGAGGACAGAATGGAAGAAAGAGCAAGCGAGCGTTCCCACATTGGAGACAGGGGAGAGAGAGAGAGAGAGAGAGAGAGAGAGAGAGAGAGAGAGGAGCTGGGGAAGTGTGACGAACTGGTCGGGTGAGTCATGAGAATTAGTAACCGTCCTTCATTCAAACTCCTTCAATTACTGACACACCCACGGCCCACTTGCAGTCTCTGTCGGGGGGTCAGATTCTCAGAAGATGTTCCCTCACTTGTACTCAGAGCATGTGGGCATCGAGGGCATAAGTTTGATTTTAACATTATTAGGGATTTTAGGTGTCTGGATCCTCTTACTCTTTCTGGATCCTTTTACTGGATCTTATTTGCTGTTTCTATCATCCTTTAATATTTCATTTTTTTCTGTGGCTTTGTAATTTCCCCCGTTTCCGTACCTATGGCTCCTGTTACACACCTGGCCAGTCGAGGAAAGGAAATCTCTCTTTGAATTGCCTGTTTCTTCCATTTTTCCCTTGTATAATAAAGTTTTTTGAAGGGAGTTTTTCTTCGTCTTCTTAGAGAGCTCAGGCTGGGTTGGGAACCATTGATGTGTGGGCCTGTAAAGCCCTTGAGACATTGTGCAAGATATTGGGGGGGGGGNTGTACAAATAAACTTGACTTGATCTGGAGAAAAGGCTCTCCTGATCAACTACATGATTGTGTTTTTGTAATGAACTTCCACTACTATGACTTTTTATCAGTAGCTCGAAACTCTGCTAGTAATAGCTAAACAGGGCATGAACCTTATGTGTGATGTATGTTTGATGGTTTTAAAGATAAATTGTGTTGCTGTGGCTTTGTGATGAATTCACTTTCTTGACAGTCCCTAACCATGGTGCATTCTTATTAAATATACAAATGGAAATGGTGAAAATGTGTTAATCATTGTGTGTCAGCAGAGTTTAGATGAAGGCACTACAATAGTGATTATTATTATAGCTGAAGGACGTCAAATGTAAAACAGACTTCACCAGTAAAAATACTGGCAATTCAGTTGCTTCTTGATTTTGGTAGGAACATATCCCCATGTCCATATCTAAATTTATGCCTAAGGTGTGCAAGGAATCCAGAATAAAGTAATTAAAAAATCCGGTTTTTCTGGAAAAATACAAATGTCTTGGATGTTAGAATCACCAACAAACGTGGCCTTATCATGCTGATAATACAGATGTTGAGTTGTGGTGTTAATTGAAATCATTGTTGTGTTCACATGTTGGTGCTTTTCCCGGGAATGGCCTGACAAATTACTTTCATCTGGCGTGAGTCAGTTGTAGACATGAATGAAAGCCTGCATGGTGGTTTACGAAGGAAGCCGTGCAGCAAACAGGTAGAGACAGATTAGTAATACAATAGCTAGTTTAATATGTATTCAGGAAATGACAGGGATATTAACCAGAGCCGAGGATCATAAATGGAGACTGGCACTGAGATAACAAATGATGTAAAAGTGATTTCAGGATACTTGGCATGATGGTTAAAAATACTTTCTTACAACCCTCCATTGTTTCTATTCAATAGCTGCAGTTTTCAACATCCACTACCTCAGCCAATCACCTCACGCATCTCTTTTCAACAATCTATTGTATAAGCATTTCACTTCCAATGAAAATAAGACTTTAAACTTCACACAGGTGCATGTGAGCCAAATCCGACAGGCCGGCTTCCTATCAGGAAGTCTTTTTCTATAAAAAATGCAGTGAAATGTCAGGAAGCTGATAAGGTGGGAGGCACAGCCACAATGGGTAGACTGATTATACCTAATCTGACTCTCGTTCTCTGTCACATACATCACAGCTTCTGTCTGTTATAGGCTGTTATGCAAAAAAAAAAAAAAAAAAAATCTTTAAATAATTCACATTTTATTCTGTCTTATCTTTATATATTGTATTGTTTATGTAGATTAAATGAATCCTAAGAAAGAACCGAGTTTTCCTGGCTTGGAGTTTGTGTTACAGGGCTAAAACTTGGCTTAGTTTACCTGAAAAACTGCTGAAATTAGTTTTTTTGTTGCCATTTACAACGTAGTTTGGGATTCTTCTGAGCTCTGAACCGAGAACACAAACCAGGCCGATACAACCAAACGACGGTAGATGACTTTAATATTTTTAGATACTGCAATATTAAGGCCCCTTTCATACCATACCATGCATTAAAATGCTATGTCTGCATCCAGATATGTTACCTGGATAATGACATTTGATGTTGGGACTTGCATTAAAAAGCGTTCTCGTTACATGGATTCTTCTTGCATTGTGATTGGATCTCAGTACATGGGTCATCACACTATTGAAGCTTGTATGTCATGCCTTATAAAATAACTAATAACTTTTTACACGTCCTTTCTTTGTTGTGCGTTCAGGTACCCATTTGGAGCAAGTTGCAACTCCTGATTCAAAATAACTTTATTAAGAGCGAGCAGGATGAGGCAGGGACGTTGGTAACTCACACATATGTCCCATTTGTACAGATTGCCTTAATTACACCTGGCTAGTTGTGGCTGAGATCCACTCACAGCATGAGCCAGACCACGTTTGTCAGTCTGTTTTACATGAACATTAAAACTTCGATTATTCAACAAGTCAGTTTTTTCAGTCATCAAGTATATATCATAATTCACTTGAAATCAGTGTAAATTGGAGTAACAGACCTACATATGCAATTGTAACTTGATTTATTTGTGTATGCAAACGTCATATTCAGAGTAAGGCCCCTCCACATGCATTTCCTCAACATTTGGACCCTCCACATATTCAAATTATGCAATGTGTCATGTATACTAGGTGAACTGCTGAATCCTATTTATTCCATGTTTTCGTCTTACTCGCATTATTGCCTCAATTGGAGTACAGAGAATAGTTTGCATGTAAACATACTGTATGTGTGTCTGGCGGATTGGTTTGCATTCCAGGCACAATGTGTTCTGAATGCATTTACAATTACCATGCCTTGTCTTATCTGTATAACATGTCTGGGTAGAGATCACATTATCACACCACCCATTTTGCATGTTTGAGCCTAATATATTCAATTTTCATACACATAACGTTACTGACAATTATTTCCCAAAGGATAAAACCGTTTTTCAGCTTTCCTGATATTTTGCAAAACCTCTTAATCTTTCAAAATCAAATCTTCAAGAGATACACCCACCTTAAAAATCGATGTTTCGCCTGCTAATAGTTATGCAAAATTATGAAGTCACGGTTNGATACACCCACCTTAAAAATCGATGTTTCGCCTGCTAATAGTTATGCAAAATTATGAAGTCACGGTTGCTTAAATTTTTCGATAAATACAGGTCTTCTTTTGAAACTATATTCCTTGGTGGAGGCATACATTCACTCCACGCTTTTTATTGCACTTAAGCACTAAAATTACAGAAAAAAAAAAACAAAACAAAACAAAACATGAATATATGTGTTGTTCATGATGATGGATTACCTATCCTAAGAACGTTTCAAGTATCAACAAGCTGATTTCAATAACGTACCAGAATGAATTGAAACCAATGGCAGTCTGGAAGGTAGAAAAAAATTTTTTTAACTCACCATTCCAGTACTATGCTTTGGGAAATGATTGTCAGTAACCTTACATATTTGAAAATTGAATATATTAGGCTCAAACATGCAAAATGGATGGTATGGTCCTTTAATACCTGTAAATACAGTCTCTATGTATTGGTTCACTTTGCACCATTTTCCTGAAGGCCCCAGTGTACGTACTTAAAAACAGGACGGTAAATATGTCCTGCAGGCAGTTTAGTTTTTAAAACTGTCTTTTTTCATTACACTTCTGATACCACTCCCCTGGATGTAATTGGTCCACATATAACATGATTTTTTTGTACTGGTGAGAGGCAAAGTTCAACCAACCATATCATATTTGGACCAGTCATCAGGGGCAGATATCAGAAGTAGAAAACCCAAAAGAGAAAAGTTCTCTTTGGGGGCCTGCAGAAAGAAGAGAGGAAGAGCCTGAATCACAGCATCTTGAGCCTTATAAGATGTCTTTTTGCCCTGAAAGACATCTTTCAGGGCAGAATGTGTTTTATAACACATTCTGGGACCTTAATGCTGAAAGCTATGTATATTTACTCCTTCCACATTATTCAGCTAACTAAACAAATCTCATATTGCTACATGACATCCCTAATGAATCAGAATCAGCAAATGACAATTCTGACTTTCTGAATATAAACAAGACTTCCCGTGATGGTAAAGAAAGAACAAACAGCTACAGTATATTAGCATGAAGTCACACACACATACACACACACACACACACACACACACACACACACACACACACACACCACAAAGTCTGACTTCCTCCCCTCGTCTCGTTTGCGTCTCTTTGCTTATATTCAAAGCACTTTTTGAAGTAAATATAATCTGTACATTGTTCCACAGTGGCTCTGCAAAAAGTGGAGCAGAAACCCTTCATTATGAGCGTGCTCTGTGAGTGTGGTGTGGACCCGTGTGGGCCCGTGTGGGGGGAAACCAGCCTGGCTCACCCAGACCATCACAGAGGCCAGGCTGGCCACATTTCACTGATCCTGCACTTAAGTCAAACCAAAAGTATTGTTATTCCCTCTCTGCTTTCATGACTGTTATAAAAAGAAAAGAAGGAAAGGGGACGCTCACAAAGTGGGATGCACTTGGTGAGTTTATTTTTCTTTTGTGCTTCACTGCTTCACTTTGAAGCATATGAAGTGTGTTTCATCAGTTCAGTCGTGTAATAAGGAATATATGAGAATGATTTTGTAATTAAAGGGTATTAGCCAGGCCTCCGTGTCTCTGGTTGCAGGACTTTGGATCATTTTATCTGCTTTGTTGCAGTAATTCTCTCCTTCATTCGTCATTGCCTGTGGCTCGACCAATAAATATGTGTGAAAAGTCTTAGTGTTAAACAATATGCTGGCACACACAACCAGCAGAACAGGTCATCCATCTTTGGCACTTGTAGTGTTGATAATACCGTTGCTACAGGAAGTGAATTGCTCAAGTTTTGTACGTTCTTGTATTTTTACTGGCTGACACATGTCCACCTTCTGGAAACTATTAAAGCCAGCTAAGCTTCACACACACATACATATGCATGTATATATACTATATTGTGTGCACGCACACACATACTGTATATATAGCATATAACAAAACACACATATTTCACACTTTTATGATGTAAAAACTGAATTATTGAACTTCTCTGCAGTCTGCACACATGATTCAAACTCCACGATGATTCAGGTTGCAACAGGCATGGATCTGTGCTAATACACGCGTGCGCGCGCACACACAGTACAATTCTTGCATTTTTTTTTTTTTTTTTTTTTTTTGGCAATTTCCATACATGCTAGGATGCATTAGCTGCTTATGACACAAAAGCTGTTTTGAGCAAAACCTTGCATTAAAACCTTACACGAAACTTAAAGTTGAAGTTAAACTTTAATAAAACAACTAACCCTAAACAGCAAACAATAACTCTAACCATTGCCAAAATCAGTTAACAATTAACAAACTGGCCCAAAGTTTTTAATAAAGGAGAAAAAAATTATCGGTTTTTATCAGAAGCACTGAGCTCAGTTACCCTGACTCATTCCTCTCTTACACTAAAGCAGTGGATTTGTTCTATCAGATTGATTGATTATCAGTTTGTCTCCTTTTGATCACATGTCAGGTCAAGAAATGTGCATTAAAGGACCATACAGTGATCATGCAGGTTTGAACCTAATATATTCAATTTTCATATATGTTACATTACTGACAATCATTTCCCAAAGGATAAAACCATATTTAGCTTTCCTGATATTTTGCAAAATCTCTTAATCTTTCAAAATCAAATATTCAAGCGATACGCCTACCTTAAAAATCATTGTTTCGCCTGCTAATAGTTATGCAGCCTTATGAAGTCACAGTCATTTACATTTTTTGATAAACACAGGTCTTCTTTTATGACTATATTCCCCGGTGGAGACATACATTCACTTTGTGCTTTTTATTGCCTTAAACACTAAAATTGCATAACTTCTGAAAAAAACTTGAATACATGGCTTGTTGGCGATGATGGATTACCTCTCCCATGAACGTTTCAGGTATCAGCAAGTTGATTTTAATAGCTTACCAGAATGAACTGAAACCAATGGCAGTCTGGAAGGTAGGAAAACATTTTAATTCACCGTTCCAGTAGTATGCTTTGGGAAATGATTGTCAGTAACGTTACGTGTATAAAAATTGAATATATTAGACTTAAACAAAAAAAATGGCCGGTATGGTCCTTTAAAGGCGTCAAACAGTTGTGAAACCCCAGTTGCTCTCAGTGATGCATGTTTGTGACTCTGGATGTTATAACGGCCTGACACATGGTGACAGGGGACCCCCAACCCCCACTGCCTGAGTACCCACTGTGTTACCATGAGCTGTGAAGTTATGCGAAATATTCCACTGTAAAACCTGACCAGGAGACAAGGAGTATATTCTTTCCAGACTCATTTCGGGCCCCAGGGTCCTGAGTAACTGTAGCCTTACATGAGAACCATTCCAGCTCTGCACCTCAGCCTGAGAGACTGATGACTTAAAGCATTTCCCACAGAGCCAAAACTCTCCAAACATCTTCCTCATCTGGACACTTCAGAGCTCTGAGCAGCAATTGTATTTTGTTTCACTTTTTTTGTTGATGTTCCTTGGGAATGTATATCTTTCTGTGTAGTCTCATCCTGATATACTGTTTGTTTGGATGAGCTCTAAGTGAGTTGAGAGCTGTGTCACTGTTGGAGAGTATTTATTTGAACACATGGTTGCTGTTACTATTATCGTGATTACCCTTCAAGGTTCCGTGTACGTTGCTGGGATCTTTTTTGGAAAAATCTCTGATATCCGGTCTTGTATCAATTCAGGCCAATTATCCCACAATCCCTTTCCCACTGTCCTCTCTTTTCTTTTCTCCGCTGTGAGTCACATGTTTAGGCATGTTTCTCCCACTGGTTTTTCAGCAGATGCTGCGATGAATCCCTATAAACAGATGACTGCCGCGTTCGAGTTGAATGGCATTTAAAGAGGGGACGGGATGGGTTTGTTTAAAAATGAGGTTTTATTGGAAAGCTTATGAGGGAGATGATTGAGCAGAGGAAGAAAGATGGCAAGCTGGCTTCAGCTCTGTTTGGATACCGGTGGTTTTATTGAGATGCGCAGTTGGATCCCACAGTTAGTTTGCCGCGTCTGGACGACACATGTAGCTTCTTCTGGAGAAAACTTCTGTAGTTTGTCTCTTGATTGTGGCATGATTGCAAAGCTCCATGGGACTTTTTTTTATTCCAAGAAGTTATCAGGGAGGAGAAGCTGTTCCACAAGTAATAAAAATACAATAAACTCAGGTCATTGGTCATAGTTCTCAAGACTATTTGTCCTTCTCAGATTTTGCTCCCCGGCGAACTTCTCTTCTCTGTCTTTCTTTATATATATTTCACCCACTTACATTACAGGCTTCTCAGAACTATATTTCCCTGTCACATTATTATGCATGACATGCATATTGGATTAATAAGAGGGAAGACAGCTAAAAAAAAAAAAAAAAAAAAAAAAAGCTTCTTGGCTTCTATTGTGGATTCTGGCCCAGTTCTCTGTATAGGAACACCATTACTGGCCAAGAAAAAAAGTTTTCTGCAGACAATAAGTTTCATGTATTTTCTGCTGTGATCCTCCAGCTTCAGTCTGCCACAGAACAACTCATAAGCTCAGTTTCACTCAGAGAATTAAGTCCGGAAATAACCCTTCAAGAATTAAATCAGCCCAACCAGAAATATACCAGATCAGTCAGTTAACATTAAGATAATGATGTCGGTCTCCCCACTTCTCCAAACACTCATGAAAACACTCGCATGCGCTAATTCACTTATTTTTTTCTGTTCAGACTGCTTCTCAGGACTGTGTGGATGTACAGCTTTCACAGTATAGACTATGCTCCACTGACATCCGCAGAGCTGCTGGAGCCAAACTGTGAACCATTCAGAGCAAACGGTAAAAACTGCTGCTCGGCTAAAAAAAAAAAAAAAAAAAAAAAAAAAANAAACTGCCTTTTTTTTTTTTTTAAACCAATCAGCAGCAGTCTGTACATTTGCATGCATGCTATACCCTATTGTCTCTACTCCAATTAAGACAATAATGTGAGTAGATGTAACACTTTTCCACAGACATATCTGAGCTCTCTGCATAGCTCAGGTTTTGTTTCCACTGAAAAGGAACCTCCTGGGCTGAGCATGGGTCCAAGTCAAGTGTGTTTTATTACTTCCGCAATGTACATAACATTCATAAAATGTGAATGTCTTCCTGTCTGATCCGTTTCTGCTGTTGTGGACATTTATTCTTTTAGTCTCCTGTTTAAGCTTGAGGATTTCTCCATCACTGCTGCAGCGAGTTTCGCTGATATCTCCCAGCGCCATTTTCTCATTATGCAATGAGCCTCCCAGGTCTCTTTGGATTTGGTCTAATGTATTTTGTCCACGATCCAGTTCATGAGTTCCATCGTTTCTGGTTGCCTAGTAGAAATTACAAATGCTATTAAGTTAGAAATAGTGATTATCTGTGTCAGTCCACTTGAAATTCTCTATTCTTTTAAATATGATAACCCTGTACTCAATCCCCTGTTGCAATATTGGTGCACCCCCTGTGTTAGAAGGCCCTTTGCTGTGCTTTGCTGTAAAACCCTCTGGTCTTCAAGCTGTGACCAGGGTATTTCCTCAGGAAACTGGCAGAGAGAGTCTGAGTGTGGGCAGGTTTTGTTATTTGTGCTTTTTCTTTGCCTCTCTACGTATGGAAGCAAATAGAAGGAAGCAAACACAGAAGCACAGTGCATGGAGGTCGCTAAAATACATTTGTGACCTCTTGTCACATTTCTTGCATTTGTCATCTCTGCACATTTTTTCTAATCTTATGAAACTTCACTCCCAACAAAATAAAAAGCTTTAAGTTTTTTTTTTCACACATCATTCTGCTCATCAGATGCGATCATGCTCTTCTCAAACTCAGTAGCTGAGACAACAAAGAGGAGAGAAGGAGGCCAAAGCTAACTCACTCTTTGGAACTTTAATGACCACACATCCCCATCCACACACATATACACACATGCTTGCATGCACAGGCATTTCAGTTCCAAGCTCCTTTAATTGCCACAAAATGAGTCACAAAGTGATGTCACCACCAGTGCAGCGAGTGCAAACAATAGCAGAGTGACAAATATTCTGGACCGAAATGTTGAATGGCTGCACACCTGTGAAAAGAAACGGGAGAGCGCAAAGTGAACCAGGCCACTGACAAAAGACAAAGACATGATTTGTTTTTGCAGCCTTCCCATTAGTCTTTGTAAAAAAAAAAAAAAAAAAAAAAAAAAGTGAGTATTTCAATGAAGGGTGAAATATTTACACTGTGCAACAGCTGTGGTTAGCCACAGGCCTGCAGAGCTAAAGATGACCCTCCTGCTACAGTAAAGCTACAGTTTCTGCTAACCACACAACTCCTCCAGCTTCAACACTCTCCAAATACAGATGAGCTTCCCTTGCCTTTTATTCAAAAAATGCACCATAAGTCATGAAGTGTTGAAATTAAAAGATTTTTTGTCATCCATATATTCATGTCTTTATTTTGCAGTAGAACAATGCAAAACAAAAAACACCAAAAAGCACTTTCTTTTTCTGCAAAGATAATGTTAAATGGCATAGGCAACATTAGTGATACCCTTCAGATGTTAGAAAGAAGGAGGTTAGAAAGAAGGCAACAGCCAAACATGGTCAACATAAAGGCTACAAGATGATCTCCAAGGAGCTTGATGTTCCTGTGGCCAATATAATCAAGACGTTTTAGGCTGGTGGGACTGTAGCTAACATGCCTGGATGAGGCTGCAAGAGAAAATTGGAGCCAAGACTGAAGAGAAAGATTGTCCAAGCATGGAGAAAGACACAAAAGACACAAAAAAAATACAGCAAAATTTGTCCAGTAAGGGGTAATATTCAAATACCAGAAATACTATTATTATTCAAGTGCAAAAAATAAATAAATTATTGACAAATAAATAAAATTTTGCCAACAAACACTTTGAACACTCTGAAAAAAACTTGAAAATCGTGAGCAGAAGTACAAAAACAATTCATGATGTCATCATGGGCCTACCTTTATATTTTGCACACTTCGTTTTTTTCTTCCTCTCTTTTTTTTCTGAACTGGGTGCCTGATGGCTTGCTTCTTTTCATTTTGCAATTATGCAGCTATGTCATATCACGTCACATGTCATGTCAGCATGCCTCCTCACATACAGGCAAATGCGTCAAATATAAACCAAGCTTAAGACTCTGTATAGTTGACTGATGTCTGTCTATTCAATCTGTGCAGGTCACAATGAAATCAGAAGGCTATCAAAACAATTTGGAGCAAAATGTACAGTTCAGTGTCAGAAAGCTGTGTCTCTGACGTAAGTCATGAAAGGACCATACTGGCCATTTTGCATATTTGAGTCTAATATATTTAATTTCCATACCACACTTCGTATGCCGTATTTCAGCTTTCCTGATATTTTGCAAAATCTCTTAATCTTTCAAAATCAAATATTCAAGTGATACACCCACCTTAAAAAAATTGATGTTTCACCTGCTAATTGTTATGCAGCTTACCTTACCTTATGAATGACGGTCATTTAAATGTTTCAATAAACGCAGGTCTTTTTTTTTTGGGACTATATTCCCCGGTGGACACATACATGCACTCCACACTTTTTATTGCACTTAAATGCTAAACTTATGTAACTTCTAAAAAATAACCTGAATACACGTCTTGTTGGTGATGATGGATTACGTATCCCAAGAACGTTTCAAGTGTCAACAAGTTGATCTTAATAGCGTACCAGAATGAACTGAAACCAAAGGTGGTCTGGAAGGTAGGAAAAACAGTTAATTCATTGTTCCAGCAGTATGCTTTAGGAAATGATTGTCAGTAACGTTCTGTGTATGAAAATTGACTATATTAGGCTCAAACATGCAAAATGGCCGGTATGATCCTTTAAGGCTGGATGAGAAGAATACACTGGACCGTTCTGAAATACGAGTCCTAGTCTGAATCCCTTTTTTGAACATCTGTGGAAAAAGCTGAAACTCAGAGAACAGTGGAGCAGTTTTCTGAAGAAGAGTTGGCGAACTCTTGAAGTGTAGAAATCTCATTCAGACCTATATAAAGTGTTTGGTTTCAGCTATTCTCTCCAAAGGCTGTGTAATGAAATATTATCGTAGGTTAAAGGCTCCAATATGATTTCACTTTCGATTTTAATGCCATTTTCATTTGTCTTAGGTTTTTTTTAATTAATATGTTAAGTCATAAATTAAAAGTAAAGTGTCTGTTCTATTCATTAAAAATTTACAAATATTTTTGTCAATTTCAACTGAGTTGAGATAAAGAGCTTACTTTCTTTAGTTTTTTTTTTTTGTTTTTTTAAGTGGAAGGGTATTGTGCTGTTGAAGCAGTAACTCATGCTTTCACTTGCTGGCCAGCACATGCTGAGGCACACAGCAACACAGATAAGATGTAGGTAAAAAAAAAAAAAATGCTAATGAGCACTACCACCGATGCAAAGATGTAGGTCGGCTGACAGAAGCCAGGATGCAGCTGCTGAGTCAGAACAAGAAACTGATGAGCTGAAAGAATAACGAAGATAACATCCTTAACTTTACTTACTGCAGGCATGCAAGTTTCATCCAAACCCATTTTTAGATTTAGATACCCCATGAGATCTGGAGTGCATATAATATGTTTGATGTAGCTTTAAAGGATCATACCAGTGATTTTGCATGTTTGAGCCCAATTAATGCAACCTGCATTCATGTTAAGTTACTGCCAACCATTTTCCAAAAACATAAAACATAAACATAAGTATGTTATGCACCAGCAAAAAAGGATTCTTTATAACCTGGCAACCCACAAGTTTTTCATGCTAATTAATGGCTTTGTAGTCATCTTAAGAGTATTAAAAATGGATTTATTAACCATTAATGAATTATTAGTTATAACTTATAAACCCTTTATAAAATATGCTTATTAGAGGAGGAGAGTCAGGCCTTGAGAACAATGTATCTCAAATATAATGACTTTATGTGACAGATCCATTCTGCGTGTTTCTGGGTGGAGCAGGTGTTTAATTTTGCACATTGACTTCACACTTGTTCTCGCTTGTGCTTATATGCTAAAAATGTGTGAAAGCATTTTCCTTGCAGCCACTTAGCACCTTTCAAAAGAAAGAGAGGCCATTTCAGATAATGCGGTTTGCAGTCTGAAGTGTCGGTCAAATAGTTACAGAATGGAAAAAAAATCATTTTGAAATAAGATATACATTCAGTTCAAAACTTTAACTGATCATTTTCATTTCTTTAAAACCTGCAGACTCCTTTACAGGCAGCACATTTGTATTCAGAATCACCTTTTGCTCATAGTTGTTCAACTCTCCCTTTATTGCCTCTGTTTGCTAACTATCTGTGTATATGATCTCTTTCCTCAGGAAACTTTGAACTATTTTACATTTTTAACATTTTAAAAATGAATGGGACCTCCTCCCACAAGCAAACACCTTCTCACAGGATTTCTCTATGTGAATATTGTCTAGAAAAGCCAATAGCAGCATATAATTTGACCAAAAGGATGACCTATAAATCTTACTGTTTAGGGGTTACCAGCAAATTATCATTATCAAGTAAAAATTTCTTGTTATTTCTCCCAAACGCTGTATTTCCTTTGTGCCTATCAACTGTTGGGGTTCTTCACATGAAGTGTCATTTCCTGCAAGAGAAGTAAATTTATTGCCCGTTCCTAACTGTTTTGTCGCCAAACCCCTCTCTTTTATGGTTGATAGTATTTCACATTAAATATTTGAAATATGTTCCAGAGTTTCTCCTTTTTCTTCAGTCTTTTTGGTGCCATTTGACAAATAGGGCCTCAATGTTTTTGAGTTCAGAAATAGAAAAATCATGAGAGTTCATCTAAACTAGAACAATGAATAGATTTGTGATGTTATTTAATGAAGTGTATCTAAATTGACACAGATTTCCTATTTTGGTGCATATTTTCCTACGAACAGAAGGAAATCCATCCAAAGACAGACAGACAGACCAGACAGCCACAAAAGTTGTACTTTTAATGTGTCTGATCCTATATCAAATTACAAACATTGTCAATAAATATAACACACTAACACACTATTCAGGTGATACACCCACCTTAAAATTCAATGTTTCACCTGTTAACATGTACATCCAAATGCAGAGGTAGTTGTTTTAATTTTTCAGTAAAAGTAGTCTTCTCTTGAGACTATATTTCCTGGGGAAAACATACATTTTCTTCCATGCAGCTCCATGTTGGATCGGTTAAATTCAGTAACTTTGACAAAAAATGAGTCAAAATTACTGAATTTAACCAATCAAACATGGAGTTGCATGAAAAAAAAAAATTCTTCGTTAGGGAATACAGTCCCAGGAGAAGACTACTTTTACTGAGAAATTAAAATGACCTTGCGTTCTACAATCACAAGCAGGTGTTAGCAGTCAAAACATTGAATTTTAATTTTAAGGTGGGTGTATCACCTGAACATTTGACTTTGAAAGATTAGGGGGTTCGGCAAAATAACACATAAACTAAAATACAGTTTTATGTTTTCAAAAATGTTGGCAGTAATATAACATGTATGTACATAGTATTTATTGGGCTCAAATATATCAAAACCACCGGTTTGGTCCTTTAACCCAAACACATAATTCCCCCCCCCTCCAATTCTGGCATAGTTGGTGCATTCCCCAAGGAATACCTTCATTTAAAGGACCATACCATCTATTTTGCATGTCTGAGCCTAATATATTCAATTTTCATACACGTAACATTACTGACAATCATTTCCCAAAGCATACTACTGGAACAGTGAATTAAAACATTTTTTTCCTACCTTCCAGACCATCATTGGTTTCACTTCATTCTGGTACACTATTATAATCAACTTATTGATACTTGAAACTTTCTTGGGATAGGTAATCCATCATCGCAAACAACACGTATATTCAGGGTTTTTTTTCGAAGTTCCGTAGTTTTAGCATTTAAGCTCAATAAAAAGCATGAAGTGATCTGAAAATGCTTCCTGTTGTCAGTTTTTCACTACAGCACTTGAATGCAACACTAGGACGCATTTTCAGATCACTCTGCACTTTTTATTGTGCTTAAATGCTGAAATTACATAACTTAGAAAAAAAACCCCTGAATGTATTAGGCTCAAACCTGCAGAATGGCTGCAGTATGGTCCTTTAAATCAGTACTTCAATAAACAGTCTAAGTGTCAACCTTTTCAAGTATGTGCAAATGTGAAAGTGAAATTAGCTGGAGGACTGTGTCAGTGTGTGTGTGTGTGTGTGTGTGTGTGTGTGTGTGTGTGTGTGTGTGTGTGTGTGTAGTGGAGAGCATGGTGTGACACGGTCACTTCCCAGCAAGAAGGATGTTGGTTCAAAACTATCCTTCCTCTGTGGAGTTTTCCCAATGTGTTTGTGGTTTTCCTCCCACAGTCCAAAGACATGCAAGTTAGGAGACACACCATTGTTTTGGATGGTGGAAGTGTCTGCCAAGTGAATAAATCCAAATTCTAACACTATAGCTGCCATTTTGTAAGAGAACTAGAACTGCCACCCATACTTCTCCTTTCTTATAATTTACTGTGATGGTTTCTCCATGCAAAGCGTTGCAGTTGTTAACTCTGTTTTTATGCTCATGAGTGTCTTGCTTCTACATCACACAGGACTACAGGACACGGTCTGCTGCCATTGGCTAATGTAGCCTGACTGTTTAAGCGGTCACACCATGTGATAGTGCTTGTAAAGTTTGAAAAGTTGGATGATTTTCTGATTGCAAAATGTGATATGGAAACATAAAACACTGCTTCAACAGCACTGTGTGGAGGCTAAAGATGGCTGCCTTGCCTATTCTGCATCCTGCCTGCAAAAATCATGGAGGCATTAATGTCATCTTTTGCAAGTTTAGAGGGGAATCAGGTCGAGCACAGTGGGATTTCCCTAATAGTTTATGATTTACCTTCTCTGTTGTTACTGTTGCTACTGTTTATTTCATCTTCATACATCTCCTCGATTTTCACCATCTTTGGTTACACTGTTGAGAGAATCCAAACTAGTTTTCAAAGTGTTCTAGAGCTGACAGGGATGATTATTTTTTTCAGTCCTCATATGGCCTTCTGGTGGATATAGTATTTAATCCTCCAGGCTTACATAAAGCACAAAAGTGAATATGTGAGTAACTCTGCTTGTGTAGTAACTGTGAGCTAAACTGTATGTGCATCTTCATATACTTTCTTTGCAGGAGCCTCCAAGTCTGACATGTTTTCATTCTGGAGGACTTCCACTGAGGAGACTAGAAGTGATGTTTTCCTGGCTCCTGTGGAAGTGGAGACATTAATAGCATCATTCTGCCTTCGCTCTGCTCTGCTCTGAGGTGGGTGCGTCTGTTTTTTCCCATGACTTCACTGTTTTCAATGTTCTGTTGTGCTGTACCCACATCTGGATAACATGTTGCATCACTACAGGAAATTGAGCTGTAGTCCAACACTGACAACTATATATAGCACACAGATGATTCTAGTATAAATCTGAATGTATTCTTTCTTTTGAAGATGTATGGTGCCGCCAAGAGAAGCATGAAACCAAAACTGTATTTACACTGCTGGTCAGGCCCAATTCAGATTTTTTTAAACCTATATTACATGTTTTTTTCTAGTTCCCTTACACCTTCTTTTTTAAGTGGACTATATTTGATACTTTTTTTTTTTTTGTTTGTTTGTTTTTTTTACATGGTTTACACTTGAAACAAAACTCTGCATTTGACACTGAGTCAAAAATACAGTATACACATATGCAAACTATCACTTTCCAAAGCATCTTTAAAGCTCTGCAGTAACTTCATTAAAGGTTAACATGTAGAAGAAGGGTTACAGCACCTCAGGCTTCTGCAGCAATGATCGCGTTTATGTGATTCATATTTGGACAAATGGAAGAGTGTCACATTTTATGACATGCAAGTTGATATGGACAAGAAAATCCCAATGTATGTATGTCATATTGGCAAATATAGGACACATAGCCAACTTATTTCCACATATGAATGCATGGATCTGAGAATATGTGATTTTAACATGCTTTTTTTGCTGTTTATATGTTCACAATGCATATCACCTATGTGAGTAAGAGGCATCATATCTACTTAAGGGGTTCTTATTATGAGTGTGCACTCTGCTTGTGTTGATTTCCCTCAAAATGCAAATACTGTTCCTGTAAGTGCACCGTTTCTGTTCTTGCATATGAAGACTATGCTTTATGTCAGCATTGTTCACTCTGGTTTGCTTTCACCTTTGCATATCATTCAGCCCCCACAACCATTTGGAGTCTATTTGTGGCTCATTTTGATAGAGGTGTGTTGTACAAGAATCTCAAATGAGCAAGTACAAGTATCTTAACCTAAAAACAAGACTTTTTTTGGTGATTTTTTTTTGTTGTTGTTGTTGTTGCTGGATTCAGTCACCAAAGTTTGGTTAACCACATTTAGATTCTCACTTCGCACAAGATTGTAGTAACACAGTGGACCCTGGAATTACACACCCTGCAGAACATGAGTCAAAAATAACTATTCTACAGAGGGCCCAGTTTTAACCTTTTCCTCCCACTCCTTTTCCTGTATGCTTCTGTTCTACTCTATCATTTCTGCTTGTGTTTAACCAGTTAATAGCAAAAAATCTGTTCGATTGGGGATTTAAACCCCGTAGTTCACTGGGGTTTTTAGATGTCTGGATGAAAGATAAGAAAGAAAATGAAAGGAAATGGTATCATTTCTTGCAATGCATTTTTAACAGGAAGTCATCATTTGCTAATTTAGTCCTGTCTGTGAAGGGCTGGAATGGCATGGGTGTGCTGGGAGTTTTTCAGTCTGTTGGCCCTTAGATTTTAGTGCAGATACCCTGATCCCCAAAATCCCCTCACCATGATCTCTCTCTCTCTCTCTCTCTCTCTCTCTGTGTGNCCCCCCCCCCCCCCCATGTTATGTGTCATGTTTTTTTTAGTTAAATAAGCAAATTTTACTTCCTACAAAGACAACTTTTTTCAGATCTCCTACATCGTAGCAAGCAAACACTGGCAACTCGAGGTTTAAAGCTGCATGATTTTGCATGTTTGTTTGCATAAATACAATCTGCATACATGTTACGTTACTGCCAACTATTTTTCAAAATATACTACTGGAGTGGTATGGTACTTTTTATATTTGTTTTTTCTAGTCTGCAATTGGTTTTAGTTCACTCCAATATGCAAAAAAAAAAAAAAAAAAAAAAAAAAAATTAACTTTTAGACATTTGAAACATGCTTGAGATAGGTGACCATCATATCAAACCAAACATCATTCTTATTTTTTGTCGAAGTTAATGTAACCCATCCAACACAGAGCTGCACGGAAGATAATGTATGTCTCTGCCAGGGAATATAGTTCCAGGAGAATTTGATTTTACTGAAAAATTAAAAATGACTGTGCCTTTTACATTTGGACACAAGTGTTAGCAGGCGAGACGTTGAATTTTAAAGTGGGTGTATTGTATCACCTGAACATTTGATTGTGAAAGATTAGAGGATCTGGCAAAATATCACAAAAATTAACCTAAGGCTGATCTTTCAGAAAATAGTTGGAAGTAACGTAACATGGATGGACTAGCATTTATTGGGCTCCAACTTGGAAAATCACGAGTATCCTCCTTTAACCTCCAACTCTTCTCAAACAATGTTTAAATTCTCCTGTCTGCCCAGTGTTTGTTGTTCGACCCAGAGACACTTGAAAAACAATTAACACTGCATTGTTCCAACAAGTGATAGCATTGACTTGCTTGGCATGTGTAGACGGAGACATGCAGCTATCTAAATGACGACCTGATGTCTTGTTGAGTGGAGAGGGGGATTCTTCAGCTCATTGTTTGGAGGACAGACTGAGGCCTTGAGCCAGGCTTTGTTAGCAGATAAAATGCCTCCAGAAGGATGTGTATTTGCTCATCAGTGAAACCAGTTCAGGAAACACATGGCCTCACTCTTTATTTCCTTGGCGTGGACAGAAAATAGACCAGGTATGTGTTCTATACTGCCGGACATCTCTGATTGTGTTATGGTGGTGGGAGCAATGCATAGGATTTGTAGACCGTGAGAAGTTTTAAGTCCTTTGACCCACAGAGTTTTTGGTTATGCATCTGGAAGCCACATAGCTAGTCAGTGTAAACAGTTGTAAAGCTGCAGCCTGAGGTCAACCAAGGAGCAAGGAGAGTCTTTAAAACACCCATAAACAATCGCCATGTGAGTTTATTTTCAGTTTATGGTGAAATGATATAATACAGCGTGACGGCGGTTATTTGTGTCATTTATGATGCAGCCCAGTGCTGAGAACTTCAGTTTACGAAATCACGAATCATAGTCTTTACGAAAGCGGGCTTGACAAAAGAGGAAACCATTTATTCCTTTACCTTCAGCTGTGTGTCCTGGACTATTTTTGTCGCTGTTTGTCTTCCCCAAATGCACAGTCTGAAGTCAGACCACAACCTGTGCCATCAGTGACAGCTGATCACAGGTTTCGGCAATCAAGACCAGACAACCAGACTCCAATTCACTGAGTTAGATCACCACCAGCTATATTAATAACCAGCCATGGCTTCTTTGAGGTATTATATAGAAATATAGATATAAACAGATTGGTTTACAAAAAAAGAAGCTTGTAAAATGACTTGTTGGTTCTCAGGGTAATGATATTTCAAATGTAAGAAAAACATTACATTGCTCTCACAATCATATTTTTCTTTAAAAAATGGTACTTAAAGTATATGTCCAGAAACAAGTAAAGTACACTTAGATTTACAAGTTCTTTTAAAATTCGACTTATGCAAAAGTAAAGAAGTGTTCCAGTGAAATGTGCTCAAGTCCAAAGTCAAAGAAGAAAACCCTTCTGTGGTCTCGGACTGATTTCAATCGAACCGTGGAACGGTTCATTTGCGGTGTGAACATGATCTGCACTAGTGCTAAACTAACTACGAGGGAATCTATTGATCTATTGATTGATCTAGAACTGGAGAGGGTTGCGTGTGGTTAACATTTAACTACAACTGCTGTAAAGTTTGTTTTACTTCAAACGGCAGATATCCGGTACTTAAAACCATTACGTGCATCCACCATAAAACAGACTTTACTGCAGTTAAACTACACCTTTGATTAGACATAGCAGTTTAAACGGATGCTGTGGAATGGTTGTAACATATCAAACTTACTTGGCACATCTTCAGATGAACATGTAGAAGGTTGGCGTGTGGTTATATATGTGCTCATATGCGCTCCATTCTCCCGTTCAGGCGTCTGAACGCAGTGCATCTTCTTCACATTATGTGAAGCAACATGTGGCTTTCCACACATTGTCTTGACGTCAAACTCAGTTTCTGCTGCCATACTTTTGTTGATAAATGATGACCATGACAAGGAAAGTATCCTAATTCTGTCTTTGTACCATGTTATTTAGTTATCCTGGATTGATTTTCTTTTTCTCGTCCATACACATTTCTGACCAATGAGCAGAGTGACTGTTCTCACACGACTTTTGCTGATATATTTTGGTTCAATTGGCTGTTTTTCTGTGTGAAACCGAGTCAAACCAAGTGGTAAATGCAACATTGTAGCCACATATTTTTTGAGGTTTGGTTGTGCTCCTCTAGAATTAATGCTATATAAGTGCTAGATGCAACACCGACAAAAATCATGGGGGCAGTAATGTCTGCTTTTGTCACGTCAGCAATGCAGCAACAGTGACAACCAGAAACAGGACTGATAGTTACATGGAGAAGCTGATCGAGCATCGATCGGGATTCGTGGCCTCACGTATCATCTCCGTCACCGCTGCTGCTGTTTTGTTTTTTTTAACCTTTGTAACATAAATCTATAATGTATATCTCCTCAATTGCTATCTTCACATAACAAATCAAAACTAGATTTTAAGGTGTGTGGGTGCAGAGGTACGATTTATTTTTCAGGCCCTACATTGCCCCCTTGGTGGATGTAGTATTTAATCCTCCAGTTTGACATGAAGTAGCAAGTATGTATATGTGAGCAATTGTGCAGAAAATGTGGCGGATATGTCTACAGACTTAATGTTAAGGATAACCCTGGCCTATGGTATTTATGATTATGACTGATTGACTATTGCATGTTTTGTAAAGCACAATGCAAAAAATAAAGTGAGAGAATTTTGCAACAAAGATGGTGATCCTCGGTGTGAGTACATGGAAATACAGAAACGGCAGATATAGCATTTAAACAAGACCACATTAGATAATAGAAGCTCTGTCACATGACTATCAAATGTGGGGGTTTTTTCATAGAAGCAGACGTACAGTAATGGCACATTGCAGATGAATTGATAAGGCTCCTCTGAAACTCATCTCCTCCACACTTTTATGACTCAGCTTAAACTTAGTAAAACAGAAACTCTGTGTAGAATGTGGAAACACTGAGGAAAAAAATGGAAAAATTAAAAAAAAAGAAAAACCTGCTGCCTTTTACCCTATGCCATTACCCTATGCCTCCCACACATGCACACACACACACACACACACACACACACACACACACACACACACACACACTTATCATTAGTTGTCATCAACCACTCATATCCTCACATTGTCCCAGAGGAAAGCTGACCTTCCAGCTGTAGATATAAACTCAATCCAACCCTCGTTTTCCCCTCCTCCCACTAAGAAAAAGGGCCAGAGGGTGACAAGGCAGAAACATTTCACTCCAAGGCAAAATTCTTCTGGTCAGTTATAAGTGAACTGTCTATCTAAAAAGGGAACATTCGACCTCGCCAGCCTCCCTTCCCAACCTCTAGCCTTTATACACTCTTTTCCTCAGGTTTGGGAAGCAGCTGTGGCCTTCTCTGACGTCTGGGGGGGGGGGGGGGGGNGCGGAAGGGTTGCAGGGTCAGTGAAGGCACAGACAGAGGGTGTTTGAATAGGCACAGGGCCAGGTCTAGGGGAAATACTCCTAGGCTCTGTGGAGATGGGACAAGAGACTTTTTCTTTTTCTTTTCATATACTATGTACTTTCTTTGTCGTTGTCTTGTCTGCTTTTTCTCTGTCTGTCACTTTCCCACGCCGCTACATTTTTGCTGTTTTACTAGGGGAAAAAAACACATCCTCGTTCACCTCTAGAGTCTGTTCCCTGAGGAATCCATCGTCACTGCTCATATTGACCTTGCGTTATTGTCCGAGATCACCCAGCCAAAAAATTGTCATCAATCATCATATTCACTACCAAACTTACTTAGATATGAAGACACCAGAATAAAAAAAACTGAGTAACCTTGAATTATCTCAAATTCTATGTTGCACAATATGATGGGGCTTTTGCTTGTGAAAACATGTGGATTTGTTTTATTTTACGACATACCTTTTTATTGCTGTGGCTGAGGTGGCTGAAGTCACATTCCTGACGGCAGAATTTAAGAGTGTGTGGAGTTGCGTATCTACACACACACACATGCAGCCATGCAGCTGTAGCGACAAGTGACCACAGCTGCTTCCAGACAGCTGACCTGACACCTAGAGGTCACCACAGGCAGCGGCTGTGTCACCAGCACCCATAGTCTGTAACCAGAAACCATCTCATCTCTGTATGACTGCTGAGATTTTGCAACATTCGCCTTTGGGCCCATCATGCATTTCTGCTTTACAGTGCTTAGAAGCTTTGTCGCTTGAAGTGTTTTGTCACATACAGCTATTTTCTCATTAGGTGTGTGTTAGAAATGTCACTGGCAGAATTTTGTTAAAGTTGGAGCAGCAGAAAAGCAGAGACAACGGCACGTGTTTCTCAAGGTGGAGTCATTCCTGTGTTCCCAGGGTCATATGTTCCCCAGCTCTGTGTAGCACAATGCATCATGGGTTAGGGTTAGGATTAGGGTATGGTTATATTGAACTGGGAATACTGAACCAGGGAATGCAGGATCCTGGGAACATAGATGTGCTCCCGCTCAAGGTAGCAACACTGCAAGTTTAATGCCATAGACAAATTAGCAAATTTATTCAATTAGCAAAATAGTCAAATTTCCAAATTTCAGATTACATAGACAATATGTAAATATAAAAAGTAGCATGCTGGCAAAAAAAAAAAAAAAANAAAAAAAAAAAAAATAATAAAAAAATTCAGAGATGTGTTTTATTTTTCCCAAGGATATTTTTCATATTTAAGCAGACATAATAGTAACTCCCACTCGAGCTACCACAATTAGATTTCATATTTGATTTAATTGATGCTTAAAAGAAAAATTTTTGAAACACATGAAAGCTATACAGTATGTGTCATGTATGCACACAGAAACACAGAAATCACATTAAAGCCGACGAGTATGATCATGTAGGGGTTCAGGGTTCTGGAGATACAAAACAGGCCGTGTGATTCCTGACAAAATTAGTTGTCTGCCTGTAAAGAAAGAATGTTTTCTGCTTGGGAACAGCTACTCTGCCGCCTCACTATCACTTTTTCTGTCTTATGTCATAGTTCACAGAGTGTGTAACAGGAGAAACTAGATTCTGCTCTCCTTTTGATAAATATGGGGATTACATTCTTAAATAAACTGTACTTGATTAATGCCACTGCTCAGTTAAAGCCTCAGAGATTAACCGGGCCGTCTGTCTACGGGGAACACAATGCTATACATTTTTCTGGTCCAAAGGGCATATCAGATTTTGGAGAAGCATAATATGAATGGAGTCAAAACACGAACATCCATGCTCATGCTGCTCCTTTCAGTCTTTTTGATGACTGGAGTGATATAACACCTTATCTCTGTTTTTTGAATTCCCATCATCTCTGGTATGTTAGCAGGCCCCATGTTTCCACTTACAGTAAAATCAAACCATAAATACCTCCAGCTCAACCCAATATGCTACATCAGGCGCTGATGCCTGCAAGAACCTCAGCATCCTGACATATGACATCCTCCACAGTGACGGTGTTACAGTTTCCTGAGCCTGGGTCAGGGCAGCAGAGCTGATAAGATAGCGACTGATAACTGATAAGTGACCAGCAGGGCTGCAGCGATCTGGCTTTGTGAGACCTGGTGTTTGCTGAAAGACACCAGGATCTGCTTCTTAAAAACTGAGAGTAAAAAACTAACTGAAAGCAGCTGCTTTCATATACAGTAACATCAGTATTGGCTTGTATCGTTGTGTTTTTGAGCTTAGTTTGGTGGCTTGGAGGTCCCTGTATGTGAAATTAGTTTGTAGAAAGTGTGGCTAGAGCAGCCTGAGGTTTGACCCAGATTTACAGCTTCGGAATCAATCACACATCAGCAGTTTGCCACACGTCTTGCAGATGGTGGAAAGCGTGCCATGCCATTTGGCTCTGTGGTTTCTGTCTGATGGGGTACGACTGACACATAACTTTGTTTTTCTCTGGTTATTTGTGTGAAACTTCCCATTTTGTAAGACTTGCTTTCATCTTGCATGTGCACCTGCTGTTGTTAAAGTATTAAATGGTGGAGATGTGAAAATATATGACATATAGCATACCTGTAGAAATATACACAGTTACCTCCAATACAACAATAAAGCAATTAATCTTACCTTTGTGAAGCTTATAATGTTATGTTTTTGTCAACACTGCGTCAGAAAAGAATTAATTCATCTCGATAGCCATTTTTGGGGACTGTAGTTGGTGGTGGTGGTTTTGTATCAGACTGTGTTGTACTGAAATGAAAAGAATGCAGTATCTTTTATGGATAGAAAGTCATGAGTCAAAATTTCAGTTTCTGACAAACATTGACGAAACTATTGGTTTTGCAAAAAAGTGTCAAATTTTGGCATCACAGTGACTTGTGGTTAGCACTTACACCTCACACCTCACATGTTCAAAGCTGAGTGGAGCCTTTCTTTATGGAGTTTCTGTGTTCTCTGGGTGCTCTGGTTTGCTCCCAAAGACATACAGGATTGATGAATTGGAAACTCTAAATTGCCTGTAGGTGTGAATGAGTTTGTCTTGTCTGTGTGTTTTAGCCCTGTGATTGACTTGTCCAGGGTGTCCTCTGCCTCTCACACAATGACTGTTGGGATAGACTCCAGCCCACNCACACACACACACACACACACACACACTGACCCTGCACAGTAGAAGCAGGTATAAAGAATGGATAATGGATAGATGGATGCTACCCACTTACCACTGCTCCAGGGAACTGGTTTGTATGGTTTATTCCAAACAAATTCTACAGTAGTTGATCTGACTGATAAGCTCCAGTCAGATTTCATCAGAAATGCAAGAACCCATCAGTGAAATCAGCTAGTGTGTGAGGTTGGACTGAAAACTTGCAGATTCTTTCATTATACCAGACTGGACACTGTGGTTTAGCGCATGGGTTCAAACCAGTTCCGTGGGGGGTGAGAGGCTGCACTGTGGTAGTNTTTTTTTTTTTTTTTTTGTGGCCGCACAAACCTTATAGCTCAGAAGGTACTTCCACATGCAGCATGCTAATGTAGTCAGACTGCAGGGGTTCAGCAATCCCTCTAGTCTAAATGGGGCCCCAGAACCCTGAGCTGATCTTTGAGGGCTGGCTACCATGGAGGTAAAAACTGCATCACTCACATTTACGGGCACGTTAAAACTTAGATTGTACTCTGATTAAGAGAAAATATCACTTTTTTTTAAATTTTCATTTCATTTTTATTAAACTCCTGACCACAAAAATGGTATGGAGTACAAACACACAATATAAAAATACAAATAAAGGAAGGCAATACAGGTGAAGAAACAATGAAAACCAACCCAACTCATTTAAACAAAATCAACACATTACTCAAGAAGGCACCAAGTCCACAAATCACTCCTGGGTTCTCTGACTGCAGCAGCAAAACCAATTTAAACATGGATGGATACTTAACATAATATTTCGGCAAATACTTTTCTCTATATTGAACAATTTCCATGTTTGTGGATTCAAACAATACATGGTATTCATTCCCCACAAGATTGCTATTACATATTTTACATATTCTATCTTTTCTTTCTAGCCCAGAATATCTTCCAGTAATCTTTGGGATTCTGGAATTAGCGAGCCTGAAATCACAGATGGCTTGTCTATGCCCCCTGTTCTGTTGCAGTAAATATTTTTCAAATTTAAATTCCGTCTTGAATGTGACATAAAGGTTGCAAAATGACATCTGCTGTAACTCACTGGACCACTTCTGTATAAACTGGTCTTCCAAACATATAAACACCATAATTAGATCAAAATCAGCATAAATTGGCATTTGTGTACTCCGAGTGACAGAACTCGATACACTATGAGTTTTAGATTATTGATTTACTCAAGTGTGTAAACAATTGATTGCCTTATAATCTTGTAAGAATTGTATTTTCTCATCCAGCATACTTTTGCGTGTACCCTGATTAGTCATGTATATTTGGTGAATGATGGAATTGTATTAGTTCCATCCATATATACAGTATGTAAGAATACAGACAAAAATTGGAGTACATTGTGATAAATGTACTGAGTGAGGACACTGGCATAATTAAACTTATATGACTCATGGTGATGAAATTCTCTGCAAATTAAGATTGTTTGATTGACTTACCTTGTTAAGTAGAAATACAAAAGTTATATGGCGTAATGTGTCTGATATGACAACAAATGGTGAACTACAAGTTTATTAGTATCATGGGAGGAAGGCCTGTGTCATGAAAAGCAGAGACAGAAATGTCCTCATCAGCACATTTCATTGTTTACTTTTGTCCAGCATCATTCTGGTATGTTAACAGACTCTGCGGTTGCCAGTTCCTGCCTACCAGAACACCCACTGTGTTGCCTTGAACTCAGAAAGACTCGGTGACTGGGGAATTTTTGGAAGTAAGAACTATCCGTTCAGTTGGAATTATCTGAGATCCAACTGCAAACAGCATGACCGCAGAGTTGTTTTCCAGTCATTGTGCTGCATCCACTATTGTTTTAACTCGCTTTAAAGCTTCACGAACCTGAACCGCAAACTTTCAGCACAACGGAATCCACTGTGTGCACCTAAATGATGATTTTATTATTTTTTATTTTTTTCACACACTGGCTCCCTCTTCTCACTGGGTGCCCCAGCTAAACATGGCCCTGGGCTGTTTGTTTTGCGGTGGTGCCTTCCTTTCAGGCTTTCTGAGTGTTGTGGTTGGGAAACAGAGAGAGAGAGAGAGAGAGAGAGAAAAGAGTGGGAACAGAGTCAAAAATAGAAAAAAGAAAGAAAAACAGGGATAGAATGGAGGGTATGAGGAAGAGAGGTCAGTTTGCCAAAGAAAGCTCTCAAGAAAAGATTTCACCATCGGCCTCTTTTAGGTTCTTTAATTTATCTTCTGCAGTATGGAAACTTAGAGGGAACCAAGTGAACCAAGCCTAAATCATAAAAGACAGCTTTGACCCGCCATTGGTGTCATTGCTTTTGACGACTTCCATGCAATGCAAAAACTAAAAGTCAAGAAACTCTCAAGAACTTGGTCTGAGATGGTTCAGTCCTAGTTTTTCTTTTCCAATGAAAATAATCTTAAAAGCACCATATGCACAAGATTTTTAGAACTTATTGAGATAGTTGATCTGTTTTTTCAACATTGAACTGACTAGAATCATTCAAAAGTGGATTAGGTTAGATACCCTAACAGTCCAAATATCTGCAATAAGAAAGAAAGATGGCTTTACATATTTGAAGAATCAGACTGTCTGGATCGCGTGGAGGAGGGATGTTCTCTCTGTGTCCCAGATTGTGGAGGCTTTAACTTGGACTGGAGACCCATGGCTTTGATAAGCTTTGTTTTATGAGAAATGTTCTGCTGGAGGACAAGGAGGTCTGAGGGGGCCTGTGAACTTGGCAGCTCCTCCACGGACACTTAAGAGTGGGGTGTGTGAACTGGGTGCCTCCCTTGCCTCCCTCTCCTGTGGTTTTGCATGGGAGGGAGGTCACGGACCCACCCTCCCTATTCAGAGCACGAGCTGACGCGATAAATAACAGGGTGAGCTGGCCCAGGGGGGAGCACCCTCTAATCACTGCTACCTCACTCACATATGGGCGAAAAAAAAAAAAACAAAGTGTAAGGTCATACAAAGACACACACACACACACACACACTAGCATGTACAGTCTGGAAAACACATACTTGTGTTCTAAACAACTTCAGTAGAGACAATAATAGAGTCTGTGTTACAATGATACAGACTGAGCTGGTTCAAAGTTACACATATATATTGTAACACTAAAGGACACATACATGCACACACACACATTCCCACAAACCTCATTGGTTGGACTCATACCATTTTAGCACCACGTCCTTCACAAAAGAGGAAAGACAGGGCACAGACCTTTAAATAGACCACTGTGATTGAAACATCAATTACGTGTCACCATTGTGTGGTCAAAACACTGAGAAAAAATATTTCCCATTGACATAGGTGATTTATAGCCACTCTGACTTCAAACAGATTGGGTTTATTTGAACTTGTAGTCTGTTTTACTTCCCTTTCACATGACTTTTCTTGTAAAGTCAGAGCCTTAAAAAAAGCCAGAAAACGACCTCTGAGCTGTGCAAAAGAAGGAATTCAGTGGAAATGATGGAAATCATGAATGTCTGCTGCAGTGTGTGAGGGATTTTGGCATCATGTGATTGAGGATTTGCCTTGCAAGTAACAAGTGGGGGGGTGGAAGGATAAAAGCAGATTTTCCTCAGATACACTCTGTGTGTGTGTGGCTGCAATACAATGTGTGTGTCTCATCAGGAAAGATGAATTAGAACAGGTCCAGTTTGAAGAGCCTAGTTTGGATTGATTTGTGTTCTTCTCCACGAACAGCTGAACTCTCCTCAGGAAAATCCATTTTAGTCTGAGATCACTTGAACAGGTCGGACAGCTTCTTGTGTAACACGTTGTTCACATCATCATCTCTGTTCCGATGATTTATGTTAGCATTGGTCTTGTCTGACATCTTTATTCTTAACATTTGGTCGAACTGTTAGCTTTAAGATTTTCTTTTTTTTTCCCCTCAGCGATCAAACGTTTAAAGATATCATCATGAGGTCAGTGGTAAAATGACTTAAGTGTTGGTGTGTGTGTGTGTGTTCATGTCAGTGTTTAAGCATAACGTTGATCAAATCAGACCAGAAAGAGGTCCAGACTGTCTGCAGGAATTCTGGCCTGAACCACGGGCGAAGATTTATGGGTGCCAGGGGTGCAGGCGGATGATCGCTCCACTCAGTGACTTCATTGTGCAGTGAACACGTGTGGGTAAAGGAGGTATGTGGGGCATCATTCAATCACCTTTCTAAAAGGATTAAAAGGGCAAAGCAGGCACACACAAGTGTGCACGACATGTAAAGAGCACATAAAACAGGCATGATTATAAATCAGTCACACACAAATCATAAGCTCAGAATGATGCATTTCTGTCTGCGTTCAGGATGGAAACAAAAACTTTTTGTCATTGTTCTGAATATCTGAATGCGTTTATGATATAATGTCCATAACAATTACAATAAATACTAACTTTCTGAAAGTACTAATGTTGACACATTGTCAGGTGACTCTTAAATATGAACTGTGTGGTCAATACAGAAGGGACCAAGACAAAAATCAGAAATACAGCAAGTCATTCAAAGCAGACTGAAAACATGACCGAAAATTTCATTGCATCTTTCGTCTTAGAAGACCACAACATTGTGCATGTTTGAGCCCAGCATATGCAATCTGCAGGCATGTTGCTTTACTGACAACTGTTTCCCAAAATATACTACTTTAGCAATAAATTTCAGAATTTTTTTCCCACCTTCCAGTCTGCTGCTTTAGTTCATTCCAGTATGCTATTAAAATCAACTTGTAGAGACTTGAAGCTTGAGATATGCAATTCATCAAAGCAAACAACATGTCTATTTGGGTTTTTGTGTGTGTGTGTGTGTGTGTGTGTGTGTGTGTGTGTGTGTGTGTATTTAACCGATCCAACATGGAAGACGCACGGAAGACAATGTATGTCTCCATCAGGCCAGGAGAAGACAGCTTTTAACGAGAAATTAAAATGACCATCCATTCTACAATTGTACATAACTATTTGAAGGTAAAACATTGAATTTTAAGGTGGTGTATCCCCTGATTTTGAAAGATTAGAATTTGAAAAAATAACAGGAAAACTAAAATACGGTTTTATGTTTGAAAATTGGTTGTCAGTAATGTATTATGTATGAGGCTCAAACATGCACAATCACCTTTAACTTCAGCTGAATCTACTCATAGCTAAATGCTGAATCACCCAATGGAGTGACCATCTTAATTTGCATTAAGATGTTTAAACTATTTGCAAAGTTAATGCACTGCAGTTTTTATGTGATTTCTATGTGCTAAAAACCAGTCAAAATGCTGAAATTATGTCATGTGATGCTGAGTTGAGAAACTGATTCTGTAATCAGCTCATTGTTTAAACCAGTGGTTCTCTTGGTCTATTAAAAAAAACAACAACAACAACAACAACTAGTTTTTAATAGAGAAGAGAATAATAAACTTTAAAAAAATTATTTCTTACTTAAACTAGTTTTACTTGGGAATAATTTGCAGAATTTCCATAGATTAGATTGTTGTGACTGTCTTACATTTGACCAGGGGGGTGCTTCAAGTATCATCGGTGGTACACATACCACAGTTTGAGAAACCCTGGTCTAGATTACCAGGTTTACTGCCTTTTTGTTTGCTGTTGCCACAACACTAGTGATTTATCCACCAACTTGATCAATTTTTATGACATTTGCTTAGATTACAAAAAAATGAACTGCCATTGTGATTATAAAACAAAAACAAACAAAGAAAAGGTGTATTACAGTCTCAGCTCACAAACTTTCTTACATTTATTATTATTTTTACATCATCAAAAAGTTTGCACTTTTTACATCACCAGCTAAAAATAAACTAAGTATAGATCTATAAATAGCCTTTACCATCATTGACCATACAGTTTCAACCATAAAGTTGCAAGATTCGTATGCAACTTGAAACTTAATAATGCAGCAGTTTAACAGTGTATCATCAGCCTCAGTCTGAATCCTCACCAGTTTATGCCTTTACATGTGATATGGATCTGGATTTTGATCTGGAACCTTGGTCATGTCTGCTCTCTCCCACTCCCTCCTGACTCTCTCTTGTATAAAACTATCAAACCCAAAAATGGTAAACACAAAATCAAATCTCCCAAAATCTAGAAGTGTGTGTCATTGCCAGATGGTTTCACAACTTGAAAGGCAACGACACAAATGATAAGAGTTGTTGAGTTTCATTCCTGCTTTTCTTGGCTCATTAAAAGCCACAATAACTTTGGATTCTTCTGGAGCCTTTGGGAAATTCTGTCTCTCTAATTATCTGCATATCTTTGTATGTTTGCACAATCAGAATCAGAATCAGAATTTTCCCACACATGAAAGGCATTACATTGCCAACACCTACATTCAATAAGCTGTCAATGCTCATCATGACAATTGAAAAATGTTTCTTAGTAATCTTTGTGCCAGCTACAGGCTTGTCAGAACCTGTTGGTGCTTTGTTACAGTTGCTTATTGAGATTTCAGCAGAAGAATGATGGGTGGAGACGTACGCTGGCAGGATTTCTAAAGCTTTTCTGGCCTGTTAACCCATTTGTAGGTTCCAAAATTCTCATTGATCCAGCAATTAGAGTAATAAAATAAAAATTGGAGACAACAGTAGCACGTGTCTGTCTTTATGTGTGTGTGTTNCAATTAGAGTAATAAAATAAAAATTGGAGACAACAGTAGCACGTGTCTGTCTTTATGTGTGTGTGTTTACATGCTCGAGTTCAGGTCTGCGTAGGTGGCAGGTGACCTGGATTTCCCATCATAGGACACTCATCCCCAGGAAAGATTAAACGGAAGCTGTTGTGAGTCAGTCAGCACACTTCCTCATCGCTGACCATCAGCACGGTGACACGCTGTAACCACTCCATACACACACATGAAATGATTTGTTGGAAATCTCACTGCTCCTGCCTGATAAGGACTCGGGCTATTTGTAGACCTCAAATTTTCTGGAATTCACATGATTATAGCTGAAAAAACAAAAAGCATGGAAAGCCAGATGATGAAGTGGGAAATTTGGGGGAAACTTTGTGAACTGAGATTCTGATTTATGCTGAAGTAGTAACCTTTTAACTTTGAACGTGGGAGAATATTTTGCGCAAAACTTTCTAATGTACATGTAGTTTGCAACATTATCCATCAGAACTTGCCATTTGTTTGGAGTTCGTTGAATTAGATTGCTGAAATGTGGAATTTATAGAGAGCTAAAGTGCCACCACCTCTCTACATGAGTGTAGTGTGTATTACAGTACATAGAGTGCCATTAATATAAATCTGTTGTTACAGGTCAAATTCTCATTTTCGCCTCCTGAAGTTGTTTTATAAATCAGAGGACCTCAAGTACAAGTTGTACCAAATTTCCACAGTGTCACTCAGCCATGAAGTGTGGATTACAGGAGAGATAGTGAAGCTCTATATGTACCCAATGGGAACTGTGCATTAAGTCCTTAATCTTGTGTACAAAAGGTAATTGTGTAACGGACGGCAAATCGATTTGTGTTCTGGGGAAAGTTTTGTTCTAAGTGGGCATGTTTGGTGTCTCAGTGGCGTTTTAGGTTACAACACTTCAAAATCCATTAATTACTGCAGACTGCATTTCCTTCAAAATAAGACTTTTTCAGTTGTGACAGGAAGTGCTAATATTGTAAAAAGACATTCAAGAAATGTGTTACCTGCACCAGTCAGGATGCTGTGAAATATTTGGATTTCAGGATTAAATTGTACTTTCGTTTGGCTCGTGTCCAAATTAAATTTTACTTGTGCAGTGCCTGTTCAAAAAGTGCATTTTTGGAACGGGCCAGACTCTATGGTGTGTGCTACAGCTTGCCATAATTTTGTTCTGCACATCCTCGTCAGCTAGCTTTGTTTGCTGTATGGGTTGAGACCGTGCCACTGGACCAGAGCATATGCTGCATCCCGGAGGGTATCCTGCCACGCAGACTACTTTTTACTGGCACAGCTCAATTTGAGAACCGCTCATCCAAACAACTNTGCCACGCAGACTACTTTTTACTGGCACAGCTCAATTTGAGAACCGCTCATCCAAACAACTTCACACGCGACTCTGCACATCCTTGGGTCCTGAGCAATAAACCTGCCGAATTTCAACTTCATACTGTGCTGGGTTCTAGAGATATTGGTGCCACAGACAGAGATTCCTGCCTTTATAGTTAGATTTCAGTCTGGATTCAGACCAGAGCTGGCTATTTGAGTATGGGTTTAGAAATTGAAGTGACTGCAGCCTGTTCTGCTGAACCTTTTTTCTCCTCTGTTAGAAGTCTATCCAGTTCCTTCCATTAGTCTGTCAGCACGATACGATCACAGCAATAGATGTGTAGAAAAACAGGCCAAGTCTGCATGACTTACATCTTACATGGTCCGTGTAATGAACACTTCTACCATGGATGATGCTTTGCTGCAATGCATCGGGACTGCATAAATGAATTTACCAGGCAGAAAGACAGAGAGAGAGAGAGAAATGAACTTGGACCAACTATCATCTGTCATCCTGCACCACCTACACAATCCCAAAGTCAACAATCTCAGTCCAATGAAAATACATATATATGTTGAAGACATTAGCTGTGGAAAAGCAGTCAGTTTGGCCAGTTAGACAAAAGGATTCCTCCCACATACGAAAAAAAAAAAAAANGAAAAAAAAAAAAACTTTGTGAAAAAAAAACAGTGCATCAAACCCCAACACCTACACATTTCATTTCAGACTCTCAGACTGTGGTGTTCTGTCTGTGGCTGTCAGAAAGGTCATAGTTTGACAGAGAACGGGACCATGCTGCAACAGGTCCCCAAAAACCTTGCAAGGTGAAAGAGGGACCCAGGTGGCTTTGCTAACGGCACGCCAGCAGACGAATGTGTCAGTCAGCGGTGCACGTGTCTGGTGGGAATCGCGTCTGGAATGTGTTAGTGTCACAGCTGAGGGTGTCAGGATCAGTTGGCAGGTGTGTGTGTGTGTGTGTGTGTGTGTGTGTGTGTGTGTGCGTGTAAAACTTTATTACATACATTTACATACAGTGTGAAACCTGAAATGTTAAATTGAAATCTGTATGGCTTGTCAGTCTGTGTGCACGTGAATACACAAAAGAGAATGTTTGTGGGAATGTGTGTGTTGTGATAGTGTTAACACCCCCCCCCCCCCC
>VXCM01001919.1:37874-123385 GCA_014773175.1 Lucifuga dentata
AAAAAAAAAAAAAAAAAAAAAAAAAAAAAAAAAAAAAAAAAAAAAAAAAAAGTGAAACTGTGCTATGTGTCCATCTGTCTAAGGATGCTGATGGAGCACAAAACAGCAAGCTCTAACACCCTAACTTTAAATACACACCAGGGCACCCTGGGGTTCTGACCCCAGGCCCTGGGACAGTTGCTGCGTGGGTGCTCCCTTCTCACGGGAGGGCAGGGGGGGTCAAAACATGTGACCAAACCACTTGCTGCTGATGTCAGAGGAAAATTTACTACAGTCCTTTAATGTCACACCAACTGCTCTGATAACATGAAATGTAAAAAAGTACGTGTTGCACTTCCAGAGAGAGAGAGAATCTTACCTCAATAAAAGCTTCAAATAGAATTATTTGAACATTTTTAATTTTAATATGAAAACATCTGTATGTATCTGCTAATTTTTTTTTTTTTTTTTTTTTTGCTCTTGCAGCTGTTTGGAAAATGTACAGTGAGTAAGTGGAGACATTTGACAGCAAACCACCTTACGGTTACATTATGTTTTTAGGGATTCCCAAAACCAGGTGGTCTGTTCCCACTGACCTCTGAGGTTTCTCAAATCCAAACTTTGGAAATCCTTTGGAAAGAAAGAATGTGGCTGCAATCCTGCTGTGGGTGTGTTTATAGATATAAATCAGGAGTGTCTTTGCCAAGTCTGCCCACCTACATCACCAAACCCCCATCTGAGATCTCGTCTTTTCTTCCATCTCTCTGCCAATCGTAGTCTAAACAAACCCTTGTCATAACAGATGAATTTTTTTCCGAATTTTCCATGAACCTTTTGGACAAGATGTAACATGACTCACTTTTTTTTAGATTTATTGATATATATGTGCAATGAATGACTGTTGTATGTTTTTCTGTTTATTTATTTATTGTGAGCACACTGAGACACATGGCAATAAAGAACTGAATTAAATTGCAGTCAAAGCCAGTTGAGATGATAATGTGATGGATAGAAGATTGGTGTCCCATCTGAGGCTGACAAAAAGTTCAAAAGGGATGAACAGCTGTGATTGGTTTATGTTGATGGACCTGTATCATGTCTGCTGACCTTCAACCACTGCAGGAGAAATCCAGCAAACAATAAAGTAAACTAGTTAGGCATTCATTATAGCTCATACATCCACCACCGCCAAACAAGACTAAAATTTGTCTTGTTCTATTTATTTCTATGTCCAGCATTTGATCCATTCTAACTAACATGGAAAGGACCAGGGCCAACACAGGGCTTTGAACCCCAGGCCTTCTTGCTGTGGAGCAACATTGCTAACTGCTGCTCCACAATGTTGAAGAAGAGAGAGAGAGAGAAACTACCATAATGTAATAATAGCACTTAAAGGAGCATACTGGTGACTTTCATGTTTGAGCCCAATAAATACAACCCACATACACAATACGTTACTGCTGACCATTTCCCCATACTGCTAGAGTGGTAAATATTAGAAGTGTTTTTCATACTTCCAGACTGCCATTGGTTTCAGTTCATTCCAGTATGCTGTTAAAATCAACTTGTAGAGACTTGAAACATGCTTGAGATATGTAACCCATGGCTTCAAACCAGAAGTTGTTCTTATTTATTTATTTATTTTTTGTCAAAGTTACTTAATTTAACTGGTCGAACACAAAGCTTCATAGAAGACAATGTATGTCTCCGCCAGGGAATATAGTCCCAGGAGAAGAAGGCTTTTACAGAGAAATTAAAAATGGCCGTTCCCTCTACATTCTGATATGTTGAAATATTGAATTTTAAGGTGGTCGAATTACCTGAATACTTGATTTTGAAAGAGGATTTGGCAAAATAACAGGAAAACTAAGATAAACAGTTTTATGTTTTGGAAAATGGTTGTCAGTAAAGCACAACGTAACGTGTGTGTGCAGCTAAAACATGCAAAATCACTAGTGTGGTCCTTTAATTGCTTAATTTGTTGTGAGAGACTGGAGTGTTTAAAATTTATCAGGATCTGGACAAAATTACACCTATTCATAGGATTAATATACGTAATGGGATTAATATGCCTGATTTTTTCATGGAGATTGGTGTACTACTTTTAAAGAAATTGGAAACAATATCCTGTCTCCCAATGTTCCGAAATCATTTTAAAAACTTGTGGGCCATGCACCATACTTCCAGAAAGTTTGGTCACAATCAGTTCATAGCTTTTTGAGTAATCCTCCTAACAAACAATTCAATGGATGCAGAAGAAAACATAATCTCCTTGATGCATATAATAACACCTTTCCTGTGTGCTAACAGCTTCTCTGTCCATCCTGATGATCAGAAATCAAAAATCACACATGCTGAACTTTATAACACAAATTCAGCATTTCCATCCTCTGGCCACATCTGAGCTCTGACAGCAGTTCAGGGGCAAACAACATTACAGACAAACCACTGCTGTCAGCCCCAGTTGAAAATAATCCTGGAAATTTCAGCCGCAGCTTCCTCAGGCAATTGGCCTGGCATAGTAGCAAAGTGGCATAGTTTTATTGCACAGAAAAATGCATGGAGAGGTCAGCGGGGCGTTGATGCATTCAGTGACCAAACTTCACCATGTCAGTATGAGTTGAATGCATCCAGCCCACATGACAGGAAAATGACATCAGAGGGAGATGGCACAACATCGCATTGGCATCCAGTTCCAAACTGGTGCAAACAAGTACACAAGCAAAGAATTTTGTGTTTGGCAATGACTGAGTTTCACACCCTTGAAAGGGAGGTAATTGAAAGCTGCCAGTTCTTTGTTGGTGTGAGAGCGCCCTCTATTGAAGGTGTCAAGAAATTCTCTAAATCTCATTGATTTCAAATAGTGCCCTACCACAAATATTGGCAACCTTGGTAAATAAAAGCAAAATAGGCTGTGGAAAAAAAAAAAAAAAAAAAAAAGCATTTCATTCAAAATATTATCAAAAATATAAGCTTTAAGTACAGTAAAGTAATTGAAATGAAAAAGAAATTCTTATTATGATATAAATATTTTTCTCAATGGGTCTAAAAGAGGACATGTGTGTATATTGACTCCATTGAGGATTATGGTTCGAGTGGCCACAGAATCTCCAAGGATCACAGGTTCATTAGGTTTTGGGGTCAGAAAGTCTCCAAAACTACAATCAGATGCCACAAAGCCGATGGAGAAAAATATTAGTTTCATAATCACATTTTTTCCCCTTTCAATTATTTTTCTTTAATTAAAGGTTGTCTCTTTGTTAGTATTTTGAATGAAAGATCAGAAGACATTTTTTTTCACAGCCCATTTTGCTTTTATTTGCCAAGGTTGCCAATATTTGTGGAGGGTGCTCTACAACAGAGGTTTTAGAGGATTCAGTTTCTAAGATCACACACATTCAAATTCAGTTCAAATAACAGAATTAAACACATTCACATCTTACAGTCCTGCATATTTAGCCATCCATCCGTCCATCCTCCACGCTGACTTATCCAGCAGGGTTGTGAGTCTGGAGCCTAATCAACTTTCACTGGGCAAGGCAGTGTGCACCTAAGAAACATAAAGAAAATGTTGTGTTAGATAAACATTTTAAAAAAGGATTAGGCCTAAATGATAATAATGTATGTGCAAGTGTACAATAATACCACATTCCTAATATGATATAACTGAAGGTTCACTGTCAGGTGGTTTCCTGTGATTTTGTGATCCGGAACTTTAACTCCTGGTGGATTTGTTTTGGTAGATTTTAGTTTTCAGATGGCGTTATTTAACATTTTTACATTTTAGCTCAGCTGGTCCTGGAATAAACTAAACAGTTGTTTAGAGCTTGTTTGAGGGCCTCCTTGCTCCAGGAGGCCCTCAAACAAGCAAATTCATTCACGTTCTGTTAATATTCTGTCACTAGTTTGATATTTTCATAAGAAGGGAAGTGTTTTTTTTTTTACCAGGTATGTTAATTTTCTTTCTCACGGTGATATAAATTTAGTAACTCATTTGCTTATTTTAAAGTTATTTTTTTTAACTGTTAACCAAGTGTTGTGGTTACAATGTTCAAATGCTTAAAGGACCACAGCAGTGACTTTTACATGTTTGACTCCAATAAATACTACCCACATACACAGTACATTACTTTGTACATGCAAAATCATGGATATGGTCCTTTAAATGTCAATTTTGTAGATTTAATGTACATTCCCAATGCTCAAAGTGGTAACCTTTCTGGTAATTCTGATTAACACTTTTACTCATCGCATTTTACATTAAATTACACTGTTACTTATATTAAAGCTCATTAAAACACATACCTCTTCCGAGACCAAACCAGCTCAGACAAAATTTGTCTTATTCTAATAATATGCTAGTCAAATGAGGAAGAACAACATACTTGAGATAAGTAATTTGTTGCTTCAAACCAAAAGTTGTTCTTATTCTTTTGTCAAAGTTACTTAATTTAAGGTCCAAACAGAGCTAGAAGGAGATAGTCCCAGGAGAAGACAACTTTTTCTGAGAAATTAAAATCAACCATCCCTTCTACGTTCTGACATATGTCTGTTAACAGGCCAAACATTGAATTTTAAGGTGTTTGTATCTCCTCAACATTTGATTTTGGAAGATTAGGGAATTTGACAAAATAAGAGGAAAACTAAAATACAGTTTTTATGTTTAGGAAAATATTTATTGACCTTTTTTTTTTTTTTTTTTTTTTTTTTTTTTTTTTTTTGCCAGTCCTCATTGTAGTAAAGCCACCATAATAGATTTATACTGGACAAAGCAGGCCCAAATCAAGATTATTTGACCAACTGTTTAAATCTGAAATGTTTAAGCTGTTCGTGTTCCTTGATGTGAAGCATTAATAGTGGCGTTCCACTTTTCTACCACAAGATGGCGCCATGTAGTCGGAGTGCAGCATTACCTTGACGTGACACTGGACACGGATGCATCTCAGCAAAAATGAGTCCACGCAGTGATGATTGAGAAGTGAAATTACACGCTGCAGATGAAGATGCAGTTAGATCTCAGAGAACAGGTTGCATGATAATGGGTGTTATGGAGGTCAGACTATAAATCAAAGATATTGCTTTACCAGTTTAACTAGTGAGACCCTGAACACACACACACACACACACACACACACACACACAGAGAGAGAGAGAGAGAGAGAGAGAGAGAGAGAGAGAGAGAGATGGATTCTTCTGCAACCCTCCCTCGTCTGAATCTGCTTCATGCAGTCATGATTCATGATACCTTCAATTTCACGTTACATTATTATATTATTGTCATCGATGCTGCCAAAACGTTAAGGGAATCAAGATGAGGAGGGGCATTATGTGAAAATAACCTCAGCTCTTTGAAGCTCTTTCAACCTTTCTCAATGAAAAACACATTCAGGTTTTTATTATCTCCCTCTGAATCGTGCGAACAGTTCAGATAAGAAAATATTATAACTGAAGAAGCCCGGAACAGTTTGATCTGCTCTGATGTCTTTGACCTGAAGGTTCATTTATCCAGAATAATCCACTCAGATCCCGCAGGCCTGTTTAATTCCTGCCAGCTGAGGTTATTACACGAACTCCTCGGCGAGTGTTCATTCTCCCACTTATTCATCTGCGATACAAAACAAATATGATCACCACAATGGGCCTTTTTTTCCCGTTTGGTTACTATCAGATTTGTTATTGCTAAAATGTGTGCAAGTGGTGTTTTCATGGTTTAAAAAAATGGGAGAATTGATTTGAACGTTTCCATATTTCACTTCCTTCATAAAAAAAAAAGAAAGAAAGAAACTCTTAGACTGTAGTAACATTCATTTAAAACTTTTGCTGCGCATGGACGCTTGTGAATCTTTTATACTGGCCTGAAATTTTAATGTTGTGAGGATGTCATAAATTACAAGTAACAATTTTTGGGTGCGTATCTGTAAATTATCCAGTTTTGCGCGTCTTTGCAGGAGGAGGTGAACTCAGTTGAGTAAGAAAGTCCAGATATGCCAATACTTGACAAGATTTAGCGTCAAATGATGCTGGACTCAGGGACTCTTAATGCTTTACCTTCGGCTTTGCTGATTTGACGCTCCTGCTCCTGCGTTATTGAAACCACACAACGCGTATGCGGGCCTGTTTCCAATCTGAAGACATGCGTGATGAATTTGGGAAATCATCTGCAGCTTTGTTGGTACCGTGGCCCACCCAGTCCGGACCCGGTCCCCCTCTGCCCCGAGGTATCAATACGATTAGAGGCAGGAAATGTGGGAATCCCCAACAAAGGGTTCCATCATTAAACACAAACAACCAGAGGCCTCCCAACAATACCAAAAGCGCCCTCCACTCCTGACTTCTCTTTCATGTCTGAGCAAGTGAAAATCTATTACTTTCATCCCGATATTACCATCCTGCTTTCAGTTGGCCATTATTAAAGTAGATAATCTGACGGGGTGATGGCGGACTTTGATAGGTTTATGTTTAAATGGAGAACAGAGAGATGGGGTTTCTTCAGGAAAACGACACGTCAAATATTTTTCTTTTTCATTTCACAGATGGTGATATTTCTCAGTGTTTCTTTTTGTCTTTTAGCATTGAAACGAACTTCTGAGGATAAACTCTTATTTTTTATTTTTTTATTTTTAAAAGTTTATACAAAGAAGTCCTCAGGGGCAAATTACTATTTTTGCAGCACCGCAAAATCAGTCATTCCAGCATTATCCCCTGTTAGGTCTATACGGAAAAGGTGTAATTGTGCGCTAAGCGTGTGTGCGTGAAGTGCGGCTGCGGAGGAAGATTAAGTCTTAAACCCCTGCATCACGTAGAAAAGTGTTTGGGGATTTCCCCCCTCAGACTTTAAATTCAGGATGTCCCCATGTCTATCAGCTTATTCTGAACTGTATTTAGGTATTGTCCTTTCAATACCAATTTCCACAAACACCTGTCTAATGACATATATCAAGGCGTTGTCTTCGTTGATTCACGCGTTTCTTTTATTTTCTATTAATACAATATTAATATTTTATGTGGCTTCCAATATATGTGGCTTCAAGTTATAATATAAAATTTCGCCTCACGTCTTGTAAGAAAATCAAACTTCTCTTTGAGGCGACGAACGTGTAGAAACGAATAATTATTTTGTTTTAAAAAAATGTGAGGTAATAACTTAGATTAGGAGCAGTTTAGAAAAATGTTGTGACAGTTGTATCATTTATTCTATAAAGTCATTAAACATCTCGTATTTTGATTTACCTCCATATTGTTTATATTTATTGTGATAATTTTACACCTTAGATGCAACACATAAGTGCACATCAAAATGGATTACTCCTGTCTTGCTTGTCAGATTTAAGATTGAAGCTCTTTTTTTTTTTTTTTTTNTTTTTTTTTTTTTTTTGCTGAATGGTCGTGTTGTCTTGGCACTGATGGGTTGATGATGAGAATGAACGCTGGCTGGTTTCGGCCTCCCGGCACCATTTGCGCCGTTTTCATTGGTCAGGATCTTGTTCTGTGTCTCAACGTGACATCACATCCAGCCGATCCAGAGGAAGGCAACGAAGATTACAGATGATGTTGGACACCTCGCAGGACGCACACTTTGCGCTTTACGCACACGGCTAATTACTCGCAGGCTTAATTATTGTGCTTATAAGACAACAAAAGAAAGGATATCAGCGCGGATGTTTTGCAGTTTGGAGAAGTTTGCTTTCCATCTTAAAAAGTAGGAGGAAGACTGGTGGTTTTTGCGCTGATTTTTTTGTGAATGGAGATGAGTCGTGCGTAAAAATCCTCTCATCGCTTGTAAGAAAAGAGCTGTCGCTCTCCCACCTGTTGGCAGGTGGTGTTGGCTTTACCCCCGGGCATCTACTATGACATTGGACTCGGAGATCATGGAGGATATTGACATCGATGTAGTAGGAGAAGGACTCAAAGAGAACGCAGAGGAGCAGCTCTTACCTTTGGATGAGGCGCGGAACGAGCAGGACCGCAACACGGAGACTTTGATTGTGTCCTCCAGCGGCCAGAGTAAAGACAGGGACACCCATAGCCCAGCATCGGCGTGTCCTCCTTCTGCTAAAACTAAAGGTCCCACGTCGGTGAAGCCTCCATACTCATACATCGCTCTGATAACGATGGCCATACTCCAGAGTCCTAAGAAACGCCTGACTCTCAGCGAGATATGTGACTTTATCAGCCACCGTTTCGCTTATTACCGTGAAAAGTTCCCCGCCTGGCAGAACTCAATCAGACACAACCTGTCGCTCAATGACTGTTTTGTAAAGATGCCTAGAGAGCCTGGAAACCCCGGCAAGGGCAACTACTGGACGCTGGATCCCAACTCCTCGGACATGTTTGAGAACGGGAGTTTTCTGCGTCGGAGGAAGCGCTTCAAGCGGCAGCATTTCCGCTTCGATCCGCTTAAGGAGCAGCATCTGGAACCCGGAGGACTGCACGGCTTCCCGCACGGTGCATACGGGCTCGGCGCAGCGGCTCTGCAGCTGCCCGGTCTGGAGATTTACCCGTACATCCACCACCACGCATCTTCGCCGTGCGCCCCCGCCACCATCCCACCTGTCAGCAGCATCCTGCCGGCTCTCTCCAGCTTCTTCTCCCGCAGCGCCCTCACAGCCAAGGCTTTCCTTCACTCGCAGCCCGGGATTGAAGCCTTTTCCCCGGCTTGTGCTGCTTACTCGCCTCCTCTGACCTCCAGCGCAGCCTACGCGCCCCCCGCGCTTTTCCACCCGGCGGCGTCTCCTCACCTCCTCACTTTACACCAGGAGTACCAGATATTACGAGGCACCCATGAACTGACCAAACACATGAGTGGTGCTAACAATGAATAATCAGCGGACTCTTAATATGTGTTTTTCATTTCAAATCTCAGGTAATTGTGACAGTTAAAACAGAAGCATTCGATTTCCCCAGTACTGGAAATTGGACAGGTCTGTTTAAAGAATGTTGTAGATATGTCTTTATAAAAAAAGAAAAAAAGAAAGAAAGCAGAAAAAAAAGAAAAAAAAAGCATGCCACCTTCATGGCAAAACTATTTTAGTAGGCGCAATGTGATGGACTATCATCTTTGTTTAAATATTTAATTGACGATTTTCCTATTCTTTTCTTGGAAATAAATAAAATTCACTATTTAAGCGTTGCATTCAGTTGTATCTTGTTTAGCTAATCTATAATAAAATCATGTTAGTATTTTTAATTATGGGCTTCAGACATTATTTTTCTATATACTAGATTGAAGACTTTCTGTGCAACATGATTTGTAACTTTACATTATCAGTCTGTGTTTTCAACTCTTTCTATGGTAATTTAATATTTGTCCCGAATTATAGAAGCAAATGTCATCTTTTTTCAGATAGTTTTAAAAAAGACAAACAATAGCGAATTAAAGACAAACAGAAAAGAGAAACCAAAAAATAAATAAATAAATAAATAAATACAACAAGGACTAGTAGCAACATTACGGCAAAAATAAACAATATTTTCTTAATTCAGCTGAGCAGTCAATATACTGAAATATAAAAGTTTTTAAAATGTAGATATTTAAAAAAATATATATGAATCTGTATTTTACTATATAATCAACGTTTTCCATGCCTATATGGAGAACGCGTTTCAATATGCTAAAACAATAAAACAACAAAGCATCAAATTGACCCCAGTGGGCAAAGGTCAAGGTCAGCTTGGATTCTCCATCCAAGCCTTTTCTGTTAATACTGATCATAATGTTTAAATTAAAATAGGACGCCGATAATAAAGGTTTGCATGATCAAAATCCTCAAATAGCTGATGACGGATGTAGAGCTGATGGTTTCTGTAATGCCCATATGCGCTCAACGTATTACTATGTGTGTGTCCTGTTGATGGTCCATTACTGTACATCATATTATAGATGAACATATAGATGTCTGTAATTGCCTTGTTAGCCTGCAGGGCCACACACATGGGAAAAATCTGTACAACACATTTCATGTCAAAGTTTTCATCTCTTCATGTCGGATTATGAGCAAATCATAAACCCACTTGGTCGTTTACCTCCCAAAACTTTCCCACAAAAGAGGTGTTTTTNTTTTTTTTTTTTTTTTTTATCGTTTTGGAAACTTGAGCCAAAAAATGATCAGCTTGACAGTCTGTTCTAATTATGCATTTTCGTTCGGTGTAATAAAAACCTGCAGGTCACTCATAGAGGCGCTGCGCCTCACTAGAGCAGTGAGTTATGACTTTCAGATCATTTTACATGATTAAAAATGATTACGAATAAAAGAGCATGAAATTCCACTCATGGCGTGATAACAGATATGACAATCAATTAGAAATATAATACATTTATTTAGAAGAATTAATAAAATATGTCAACTTCATAGATATATTTGCTGTATGGAAGTTCACAATAAATGCTTACATAATATTTAATTAAAGTAAGTCAGTAAAATTTATTAATGCACTTTTCACAGACACATGCAGTCACAAAGTGAAAAATACTTTATTACTATTACAGAGGAATTGAAACAGTCTGACTTCCAACACCTTATTTTTTTTTTTTCTTCTTTTTCTTTTTTGTTGGTATTTGCTGGTGTTCCACTTTTCTGGTGCTTACGAAATCAGAATCAGGCTTTACACAATTTCTACAATAATCAATCCTAAACCTAAAAAAAAAACAGCAGAATTATTTTTGTTTAAGCAGACAGACTGAGTTCTAACCTGAGGATACACAGACCTCATTTTAGCCTGAGGACACTGTGAATACAGATGAGATTTCTGAATCTATCCCAGTTTTATGCATTTAAAAAAAAGCATTTTCCACCCATTTCTCTATGTTGCAAATTTAGATGATCTAATTTATTTTTCCTTTCTTTTTCATTTACATCAATGCGGCTCTGTTCTACAGTGAGAATGACAGCACTAAAATAATTGTCGGTTTTAGAGCATGGAAGTATTTATTTAATTCTATTCTAAGTCTGGTTTAGATGGATTACCATGCTGAAGCTTTTGGACGGGCTGATGGATCATACCGCACACTCAACTTTAGTCCTTAGCAGACTTTGGCGCCCAGTGAAGGACTGAAACAAATAAAAAGATTGTTACCTGATGGCAAGCTGTTAAGTTGCCCACTCCTGAAAGAAGAGCACATTCACTCATGCTTCTCCTCCTCCTCTTTGCTCCACTCAACCATTTTGTTGCTTATATTTAATTCAATCCATTTTTTTTTTTTTTTTTNTTTTTTTTTTTTTTTTGAGGTTGGTGTTTTTTCTGTCATAACCAAATGTATAATACTTCTATTGCTAATCTTAAACAGTGTGGCGAGAAAAGTGGTTTCAGCTGATCCACCACGAGATTCATATCATGCACCCCAGCATGTAAAAACTTATCTGATTGGAACAATGAAACACCACCACTGAACACATCATTTCCCATTTAGATTCAATATTCATAGCTATCTTGGGTCAAAATTATAATGAAGTTGTAGCATAGAGAGAATGAGAGAGATAGTTTTGCATGAGCATCTCTCAGTCTTACATCAGTGCTTATGTATAAATCCATACACAGAATGTTTGAGTTTGGTATGGTTTGCATGGTTGAGCATCATCTGCTCTGGTCAGGTATGAGTTAGGCATGAACCACTTTGGACTGACATCAGTAATCCCTTAAAGGCATCCGTTTGTCTGAGAGGAAATCTTTTTTCATGACTAACAGGGTTGTTCTGGCAGTGGGAGGCCAAGAGAAGAGAAATGAACAAATGCTGAAGCAGACAAACACTGTCTCAGCGACTGACTGGCAGCCGAGGGGGNGGTCCGAGTCATTTTGGGGGAGAAGCCCCTGCACCTGATAAAATAAGCAAGTTACTGCACCCCGACTTATATGTGTGTGTATGTGTGAGTTTGTGTATTAGTGTGAATGATTGCACATCAGTTTTCCATCCTTACGGAGGTAAACCTTGCCAATATACGCCTAAAGGGTTTTTACTTCCCTTTTTCCTTTGTGCGTCATTGAGTGTGACATGGTTTATTAAATCTTCATTTATATTAGAAAAAGCTCCATTTATATATGATTAGCAGCAAGTTTTTCCTGTTTTTAACTTTTCATTTTCCATTTGCATCTTGCTTTATTTCAGAAAAGTAAGAGTCAAAGTCAAAGTCAAAGTTAACTTTGAAATCAAATTAAAACAAGGACAGTGTGTAAATTATCCATGTCAACATGGAGAACTTTAATCACATCATATTTTGATGATTCATCACACTGGAAGACATAATGAGTGTGCATTTATGTGACAACCTGTCAATGGTGCATGCCATGTTACAGCCCTGCAGAGTTTCTGCTCTGTTCCACGTGGATTATCAGTTATGAGTTATCATAAGTCATATGTTCCCTCTGATGAAAAGAGCATTTCTCTGGGAAAAGTGAGGTTAATTCAGTCAGAAATCCATTCATGCTTAACAGTGCTGCTGTACTATGCTTTCATTCTCCGTCTCATAAATGCCAAGCCAAACAGGCAAGATAAACTCATTTGTATAGAGCACCCCGCCTTGCTACCTCCACTCTTCTGCTTCCACAGCCAGGACGCAAAATCCCAGTTGGGAGAGTGATGCATTCTGGGATAACGCCTGCAAGTTCAGTCAGGACAGGAAAAACAATGCTCCTGTGTTGTTCCAGAGGACTTGAAATGCATAATTTGGACTAAATTCACCTCAAACATTTTCCTCCCTTAAACTCTTGTGTTTTTTTTTTTTTTGCTTTTTTTAAAGCAAGTTGTGAAGCAGTAGTTGAACAGATGATCAACAGAGAGAAATTTGTGTTTGTGATTTGTGTGGCTATCCAGAATCGGTGCTGATTGGGTAAGATTAAGAAGGTGTTGTGTTTTCTTCAGTTACCATTAGTAAATGTAACACCTTTCTGCTCGGGCAGATCAGGGTGAAGCTTTTCTCTCCTCTCACTTTAATGGCTGACTTCCACAGGCCTCGCTCGCTCTTTGGCGTTTGCTTTTCCTGGCAGACCCAATCCCCGCTGCCCTGCTTTCAGGGAGTTATTCAATTATAAATCTTCCAACCTTCTCTGCTGCACCCCCGTCTGCTTTCCCTCTCTCACCGGCCTGTATTACCCTGCCAAGCCTAGTAAAACATGGTGCTCCGTTGGTGCACCCCTCTCCAGTCTCGTGCCCAAGAATTTATTATGCTCGGGGTGGTGAAGTGGAGTGTGGTGTGTATTTGGAAAAGGGACCCCCCCTCAAGCCTCAGTGCCAACAGATGACAGTGACATATAGCAGGAAAGCCACCCAGAAGGAGAATGATCTCACACCTCAGCCACGCGCTCAGAGAGAGAGGGAGAGAGAGGGAGAAGGAGAGAGAGAGAGAGAGANGAGAGAGAGAGAGAGAGAGAGAGAGAGAGAGATCTGCAGCTGGGGGTAGAGGGGACAATAAAATCAAGATGAAAAGATGGAAATGATGGAGAAAAAAAAGGTAGAAAGTAAAAGAAAGAGCAGGCATCAGGCTCATAAGTAAAAGCCAAAGAAGTAAAACTGAAAGAGAATCTGAAGTGAATGAAAATATGTCTGTGAACTCTTGAAATATTTTAGATCGTTTGGTACACTTGAACATTGTGTTCTAATAATTACTGAATACACAAAAGTATGTCAGACTTTTTAGATATTCTGTTTGAAACCTCAGAGCTCTTCCTCTGACTGTGAGCCAAGTTCCTGAGGAAACACACACAGTTGTATTTAAGGGTTTTATAGCAGATAGATCCTCCTCATTATGATGCCTGTTTCTGAAAAAAAAAAAAAAAAAANAAAAAAAAAAAAAAAAAGCCTTTTCTGCAGTTCATTAAGGCATTTGGTGTTTTCCTCTACAATGTCTCCACACCACCCTTATTCCTCTCCATGCTGCCTTTTTGTCTTCCTGTGCCCTCCTGCTCCCCAGCTGGTAAACTCATACCCTCCCCCAGTCCATGGAGTNCCCCCCCCCCCAGATTGGCAGATGGGTATTCCCAAAGAGACTTAAGGTGGCATACTTTCTGACTTGCCTTTTAAAACAGGCAATAACAAATTCCTATCAAGTAAATTTCTTATGTGAGCTCTCAGATGACAGCGTACATCCTGCCCTAAGAAAAAAAAAAAAAAAAAAAAAAAAATTAAAGGAGCATGCTGGTGGTTTTGCATGTTAAAGCCCAGTAAATGTATCTGCATACACATCATATTACTGCCAACCATTTTCCAAAACATAAAACCATATTTTAGTCTTCCTGTTATATTGTCAAATCCACATTTAAAAATTAATTGTTCGGGTTATTCAGTGTAAAATTCAGTTTGGCCTGCTAACACGTATGTCCGAATGTAAAAAGCATGGTTGCTTTTAATTTCTTGGTAAAAAAAAAAACAAAAACAAAAAAAAAACAAAAAACTGTCTTTTCTTGAGATGAAATTCCCTGGTGGAGACTTATAATTTATTTTGTGAGCTCCTTGTTGAACCAGTTAAACAAAATTGATTAATTTGATCTAAAAAAATTTAATGGACATGTTCGCTGTGATAGATTGCGTACCTCAACGACATTTGAAAACTATACAAGTTAATTTTTTTTAATAGCATACCAGAATGAACTGAAACCAATGGCAGTGTGCAAGGTAGGGAAAAACAATTCTAATATTTACCAGGCCAGTAGTACATTTGGGAAATGGTTGTCAGTAACGTAACCTGTATGTGGGTTGTATGTATTGGGCTCAAAAATACAAAACCACCATTGTGGTCCTTTAAATACAACTTTAGTTAGTTTGTAGCTAAAATTAAAGCTAGTTCCTAGTGACAGACAGAGTGTAATCAGCCTTTCACATTCAACAATTCAACCATTTAACAAAACGTGAGGAGCAAGGAGGAAACTGTACTGATTGTGCTAAATGAGCTTTTTCTTGTGTTCATTCCTCTCAAGTTTTGCTAAATTGAAAAGGGATTTTATTGTGATTTTTATTCTATTCTCAGTAAATCCAGGTCACCAGCTAGCTATAAGTGTAGCTTTAGCTCTGAGCTCACTAAATCATTTTGGGAAAACTATGGTCTTGGTTATTTTGTTTTGTTTGTTTTACTTTAATGATACAGCTTACATGACAACACCAAGGAGGAAGGGTGACATTCAAGACAACACAGCGAATGAATTAAGGGCTGCACAGTGGGACAGTAGTTAGCACTGTTGTCTCACAGCAAGAATATTTGAGTTTGAAACCTCATGCTGGCCTAAGTCCTTTCTGTCCCCATGTTGGCTTGGTTTCCTCCGTGTACTCCGGTTTCCCCCATCATTTAATAAAAATTAGGTTAATGGCTCCTGCCATTGCCCTTGGACAAGGCACTAGGCTGTAACCTAGAGCTGGTGTGCGGGTACTGCACTATGGCTGCCCACTGTTCCTAGCACTAGTATGGGTCAAAGGAGACAGTTTGCCCCAATAAGGTGCAGGATCAAAGACCAATAAAGGTAAAAACTTAAAACTTTGAATTGGCTTGATGGGATTTTACCATCAATGTTATTGGGACTGTTGACAAGTCAGAAATGACGCCGTCTAGAGTCCCTATGGGGCAAGTGGATGGGTGACCAATGGAAAGACATTCCCTCTGTGGGTTTTTTGGACAAGCATGCTGGGAGCTGGTGTGTGTATGTGTGTGTGTTTGGTTGCCGCAGCAGGTACACAATCTCCAACTAGTAGTTCCAACAAGGAAAAACTTTTGCTGGCTCATACTTTTACAGACCTGCGATCAAAGGCAGTGGAAGTGTGATGTCACCCACGGCAGCCCCAAAACCACTTATTAGGCTAAATGAGACCCATTAACCATACAAACAAAGACTTAAAACTCTCTGTCATTTAATCAAAAAGGGGAGCAGGAAGCACAATTAACATCTGTGCCAAGATGTGTCAGAGAGGGGTCAAGTCATAATCGTGCAGGCTCTTATTACAGTCGTAGGGTTCGAGGCCCAGGTGTGTACAGCTTAATGAGAGTCGTTCAGTTGGTAACCCCCGACCNCCCCCCCCCCAAACTGATCTCTGAGGAAGACAAAGTGGTCTGCCTTCCTCACTAGGCATCGCCCTGAAAAGCAAAGGAGTCTGGAAACTAGGCAGTTAAAAGCTGGAAACCTCTCTCTCTCTCTCTCTCTCTCTCTCTCTCTCTCTCTTTCTCTCTCTCTGCACTTTCTCTCTCCACCTCTCTCTCACTCTCCCCCATTGCATTTTGGTTTTCTCCCTTCAATAATGTCTGCAGTGGCATATTTCAACTTGGAAATGAATTTTAAGAGGGAATCGAAAGTGGTGCCAGAAATGGGAAAAACATGGATTGGCTCAATCGGAGCAGATTAAGTGGGCATGCCAAACCTCACGCTTTGTAAGAAACAAGAAAAAGAGCCCTTTTTTTAAACGTTAATGCTCAGATTTAAGGACCAACCTCATACAACGGGGAAATCAAAAATCCCACCCTCTTCAAAAGAGAGAGAATGAAAATTCCAGGCAGTGATTGTCACTTCATATTGTTGGTTTTCCTTTCTGCCTTCTGGTGTCACCAGAGTGAATAACAGTGGAAGCGCTGTAATGCTGTAATGTCTTCTTTTTATCAGTGCTGCAGGTCTCTGTAAAGAGCCGTGAAGCCAATTCACAGGCCTGCAAACATCCTGGAACACCAACATATAAATCCACTAATTCAGGCCTTTGTGTTAGGTAATGGATGTTGTGCCACGCTATGTAGATGTGATATGATGGGATGGATTGCTGTGGAGATCTGCGTTCTAGCACCACCCTGCCACCCAAACTGTTGGCCAACAAGCCGTTCATCCCATGTTGCCTCTGTTGGTGGTCCCTGGTGTAAGCTATATTTTCCCCTCACTTCTCTCTCTCTCTCTCTCTCTCTCTCTCTTTTTTTTATAGCTAACACAAAATTGTTCCTAATTCGCTGCTGCTAGAGGGGGGTAATTTGCGGCTTTTGGCTGAGTGTTGCAAGCCCCAAATTTGAAAAAGCTGCTGAGTTGAAGGCGTTCTGTGAAACGCAGTAGGAGCAGAGAGAGAGAGAGAGAGAGAGAGAGAGAGAGAGAGAGAAAGAGAGAGAGAGAGCAATTCAATCATCTGAATGCATCAAATGGAAAAGAGAAGCAGCAAAATGTGATGAGCCTCAGAAGACAGTAACATAATAATAATAAGTCTTGGGTGCTATAAACCATAGCCACCAATAATTACGGCTCTTTTAATGAAATGATGGTGATAATATGTGTCCTTCCATTCCAAGTAATACGATTTCTTTTTAGCCTATGAAAACATTAATGTTTGTGTGCTCACATGCTTAGCTTGACTGGAGGGCTGAAAATCATGTGTGCTATTTGCAAAAAAAACCAAAAAAAAAAAACAGCTGAATATTCATAAAAGCCACCTAATGTTTTCAGATGCTGGAAGTGTCTGGCCTGCTGTCTGCACGATGAGGAAACAGGAAGCAAGGGATGGAAATATCTGTTGCTGAGGAGGTTGGGATCACAGATAGCTGTAGGCTGGGGGAAAGTCTGGATCGGCCTTTACAGTCAGAGCTCCATGCTCCCAGAGCAAAGGAAGAGGAGGAGGAGGAGGAGNGATTCTCTGCGGCCTCATCGTCACGGGCCCTGAGAGGTGCTCATTCATTTTGATTAACAGGGCCTTCCTCACTCTCATCCCATCCTCGGTGGTTCACTCTCTCCTCTGGGAAAAGCCCACATGGATGTTTTTTTTTTTTTTTTTTTTTTTTNTTTTTTTTTTATCCCACATGGTTTTTCACTTCCACAACAGCACGTCATTACCTGAGTGTTTAAACACTTAAGAACAGTTTAAAAGGAGGGAGAGGAGGTGCTGGAGGAGGAGGAGTGAAAAAACACTCACTAGCAAAGTACAGTTTTACATTAACTCTGTATCACTCCCGGGAGCTGTAAAGGCTGCCCTGTGAGCGAAATGAAGTCAATAAATAAACGGGACTGTTGTCAGATGTCTGGAACAGCTTGAGAGGTTTCAGCATCGGGGCAGCCCACCATGCTGAAGTGAAGGGTGATAAGTTGGGGCGGCCCTGCAGAATTAGACGCTACAAGTTGCTGAGTGCCATTGACTAATGAGAGTGGGTTTGTTGCATGATACATTCAAAAGTTAGAGGAGCGTTTGATTTTGATCCGCACAAAATTACAATTTGCTGAAAAATACAATGCTTGCAGCTCAGGGTGGAGGAAGACTGTGATAACACAGAGGAGCTTTAGTGTGTGTAGATCCTTCATCAGCTGTCAGAACTCTCAATCAACAGAGATCAGGACTGTCAATGCAACTCACGATTTCATTCATCAATTATAATATTTCTTAAACTGTTTTTTTTTTTTTTTGTATGCAATTACAGCTCAGGATGAAGCTTCAGGTCGGCCCTCACACGTGGAAAACAGTAAGACTGAAGTATTTTAGTACAAGTTAATATACTTGGAGAAGTACCTCCACTAGATTTGCCTGATGATGACATTCCAAATATTATACTGTTTACTTCTCTATATTTATCTGATGGCTGCAATTACTTTACTTATTTAAACTTTAAATTCAACATGGGATAAAATATTGCTGTTGTCAGGTTAAAAAAAAAAAAAAAACTTGTATCTTATCCTTGTTTAGCTTTATAGCAAAATGCACTTTGATATTAAAGAAGTATGTAATCCTCAACTGACCTGATAGCAGTTTCAGGTAACATTTACAAGATCTTTCACCCTTTTGGTAAAATCTCTTTTTTTGGGGGAATATATATATAAAATTTACATTATTTTTATCTCAAACTCTACAAATCTGGAGATGTAAGGTTCTCATTCAAACAACCCGATAGGATCAATTTTGGCAATTTGGATTATTTTATTCCAGAATTTTTATTATTTCACCCCAAATTCTGCAATATCAGAAGTACAAGGTTGCTCACAAAACCTTGTAGCTGCAATTTAGAGAATTTCCATTTTTTGATACATTATGATGCACCACATCCATGTTAATATATATCAGTCATTTAACTCCTGGCAGGGACTTTTGTGCTTTAAATTTTGATACTTTAGTACGTTTTTACTGCCAAGTCATATACTTGTTATTACTTTTATGTTTTGCTTTGCGGTATTGGTAATGTTATTTACATAAAGGCTTTGAGTACGTGTTCCATTTATGTCAGCCCGACAGTACCACCAGCAGAGAATATAAAACATGAGAAATAGCGGTAGCAGCTGGATCAGTATTTGTCCAAGCTGAAGCAATTGATCAGTGTGAGTCCAGACTGGATCCAAGTGTGTGTGTGTGTGTGTGTGTGTGTATGCTGGGATGGGGAAGGGGGGCGTGCATGGTCCAGAGGAAGCTGCAGGTGTGGGGAAGAGAAAACACAATCACATCTCAAGTCAAACAAATGCGTCCTCGCTGATGGAGATGGATGGAGGGTCAGCATTCCAGTCCATGCTGGAGATTCCCAGCGCTTAGTCCTCTCTCACTCCGTCTGCTGCTGCTGCTGAGCCAAACATCTGGAGAGAGAGAGAGAGAGAGAGAGAGAGAGAGGAGGGTGGACATGATGGAGGGAAGGAGGGATTGAGGGATGAATAGGGGTCAGCAGAGAGGTGAAAGATGTTAAACGAACAAGCGGTGTTTATCTTAGGAGGCACGGGACTCCTGTGGAGGAGGGAACCCACATAAGTGATCCTGTGTCGGTGGGGGAAAGTTCACACCCTCCCCGATTCTGCTCTTCATTTCTCTCCATCTTCATCCTTGTCTGTCTCAATTCTTTCCTAAGTTCATGAGTATTTTCATTTTGGAAATCTGGGAAGCTTTAAGACTTTATTCATTCACTCTGTTGTCTTTCAGAGGGAATTTGTGCACTTTTCACTACTGAATTTATCTGATAGTAGTTATTAGTTGCTTTGCATAATTCAAATTTTGCAAGTGAAAACATGAAGTTTTCTTTCTTTCTTTCTTTCTTTCTTTCTTTCTTTCTTTCTTTCTTTCTTTCTTTCCTGTTTCCTTCATTCCTTCTAACTTAGTGTATTTTTCTCTTTTTAACCCTTTCTTTCCATCCTCCCTACTGTCATTGTTTCCTTCTTGCTATTTTCCCCTTTCCCTTTTTGTTTCCTTATTCCTTTCTTTTCTTTTTACCTTCTTACCTTGCTTCCCAGTGTCCTCCCTTACTTTTTTCCTGCTGCCCTTCCCATTGCTTTCTTTCTTCTCCTCTATCTTTCCTTTTCTTTTTTTTTACCTCATTCCTTTCTTCCTTGCTTCCCACTTTCCTTCAGTGATTCCTTTTTTCCTACAGTTCTTTCCATTCTTTTCCTTCTTCTATGAATCCTGTCATGTGAAAACCTTAAACTTTACTGCTACAACTTGCTTACACTTAAGTACATTTTTAACGCCGGACTTGTACTTGTGGTGAAATTCTTCTACCTTGTAGATTTACGGCTTTTACTGAAGTAAATGATTGAAGGTCAAGCTGTTCTCTTGACCTTTTCCATTAGTCCACTCCACTTTTCTCCCATCTGCTTTCCTCCGCCTTCCTCGTTTCTCCCTCATGTTTGGAGAGCAGAAGCCAAAAACCGACTACTCAAAACTTTTGCTCTATTTTTTCCTGTCTCCTTCTTTGTGTTTCTCCCAGGAGTCCTATAAAACCCGCTCTGGTCTTGTTTTCTCTACAAGTCTGGGATGAGCTGGGGCTCATAAAGCAGAGCTCTGAGGCCAGGCTGAGGTCTCTGCTGTAAAAGACTGTGGCAGCAGCGTTGGTGGTGGCAGCATGGCGGAGGAATACGGAGTTATATACACACATTACACCTTGGGAGTATTTGATCCCTGTGAACGCTGCGCGGCCCGAGGAGGACACGCGCTGTAAATTTCCCTCCCGTGCCTGTGTTCTCTGTAACGGCAGCCTGCGCTTGTAAAACGAAAAAATAAAAAACACACTCATGACAGGTGCCAAAGTCAGGAATGTGAAAAAAAAAAGAATGATGTGCTGTGCTACTTCCCTCCCTTTTCAACTTGTGTGTATCTGCAGTTCTACACGTGTGTATGTGTGTGTGTGTGGACAGGGCATCACACACATATGTGTGTTTTTACTGCTGATGGCACGGTGGAGGATTTATTTGAACAGATGTGAACTCTCTGTGCCAGGGTGACCTCAGGTCCTACTCGGCTACACTGTGGCTGATCTCTGCGTCCTGGTAAAATAACACACAGTTTAACAGACTGACCTGTGCAAAAGAGCTCGCAAACACACTGTGTAATAAGTCTGAGAATAAGGTTACACTCCCCACACAAACATCAGTGTAACATTATCAGTGCATGACTTGCTGCCAGTGATGGAAAAGTACTTATTATAATACCACAGTGGAAAAAAATACAAAAAAAAAAAAAAAAAAAATCATGTGTTTTAATTTTTACTTTACCTTCTGAAGTCTGAAGCTGTTTTTTCAATTTTGTTTCTCAGTTGCACTGTAAAAAGTCCTTTGCTAGACAGCAAAATTAATTTTTGATTTGTGGGAACATTTTTACCAAGCCAATTTTTAACGTGTTTCTAGAAAAATTAATCTAAAATAAAGTTTTTGATTGTTTTTAATGAAAATAAAATAAAGTTAAAAAGGGGAAAAAATTTTAAAAAATGATAAAACAAAAATTTTGAATTTTTTTTCAATTCTTGATTCTAGAAAATTCTTCCAAACTTCAAGTGTTATGTGACCCATTTTTGACCACTTGTGCACACTTTGTAAACAAAAAACAAAGTTTTCACAAGCAACACTATGCCTAGTAAAGTTTTTTTTTACAGTGCAGCTTTTCAGATGACAATGAAATACATATTTCAATGAAAAGTAAAATTACAAAAATTACTTCAGACTTCAGAGTATTAAGTAAAAGTAAACAAGTATTATCAGTAAAATGTACTCAAGTGACCAAAGCAAAACAGTAACCCCATCTCCAATTTTTTATTTTAATGCTTTCAGATTCTTAAAGGACCATACCATCCATTTTGTATGTTTGAGCCTAATATATTCAATTTTCATACACATAAGGTTACTGACAATAATTTCCCAAAAGATAAAACTGTATTTCAGATTTCTTGATATTTTGCAAAATCTCTTCATCTTTCAAAATCAAATATTCAAGCGATACGCCCACCTTAAAAATCAATGTTTCGCCTGCTAATAGTTATACAGCCTTATGAAGTCACAGTCATTTAAAATTTTCGATAAACGCAGGTCTTCTTTTGGGACTATATTCCCTGGTGGAGACATACATTCACTCCACCTTTTTACTGCACTTAAATGCTAAAATTACATGACTTCCAAAAAAAACCTGAATACACGTCTTATTCACGATGATGGATGACCTATCCCAAGAACGTTTCAAGTATCAACAAGTTGATTTTTAATAGCATACCAGAATGAACTGAAACCAATGGTGGTCTGGAAGGTAGGAAAATCATTTTTAATTCACCGTTCCAGTAGTATGCTTTTGGAAATGATTACCAGTAATGTTACGCGTATGAAAATTGACTATATTAGGCTCAAACATGCAAAATGGCCCGTATGGTCCTTTAAAGGAAGGAAGGAAGGAATGAACAAAACAGTAGAGAAAGTTAATTGATATTAGTGATATATTATGAGTTTCTGTCATGCTGAATGTAAAATCTGAAGCCAACACATTTGCCATTGGCTTCTTAAAATGTGAAGCAAACATAACTCTCCCAAAATTGAAATACTCCTGTAACAGTACCTCAAGATCCTACGAACACAGTACACAAGCGTGTACTCAGTTACTCTCCACCTCTGCTTGCAGTACATGTGTCATCTTGTGTCCTTGTCTTCTGTGAAATATCTCAGTTACAGTAACCAGACTTTACAGTAAAACCAGAAGTTATATTCCCTTCAAAGCCAGATATACGGCCTTGGATTTATACTCTCATTGACTGAGAGCGGAGGGTTTTATACCAAATGCACCACGCATTAACAGCGCTGAGCATGAGTTAGGGGAGTGCAGAGGTTGCTGACAAGAGCCATAAAGGGAGTAAATTTATGTGTCGGAGCAATACGGGCGGGAGGTCAAAGCAGGAGTGAAGTGTGGAGGGGTCGACAAGGATGAAGAGACAGCAATGTTTGGAGAGAGGACAGCAGAGAGCAATGCTAATTTATATCCCGCTAATTGGAAACAGCAGAGTCCTGCACCTGAAGCGGGTTGTCAGCCATCGAGGCTGGGCCCAGGCAATGTGGGAGGGTGATGAGGGCCTGGGGGGGATGGAGAGATGGAAGGAAGGATGGAGAATGGAAGTTGGGGTCAGTGTCAATGGCAGCCTTGTTATTTTGAGGAGCGCCCCTGCAGACGCGAGCAGAGGTTGGCATGCGCGTGTTTGTATTTATGTGGACATGCACGTCCTGGTGTCTCGATGTGCAGGCCAGCGCAGAATTAGTGTGTATGTTAGACATTTTCTGGGGGTCAAGTTGTTGTGACAGTCCCACACACACCGGGCCAGAGGCAGGGTGGTCCTCGCGTAGAAAGAGAGGAAGGAAAAATAAGATTAATATGTCACGGCTTCAATCTGACATAATCTACCATGCAACACTGGCCGGACTTCAGCAGTTTTAGCTTCCTAGTTAAATAAATACAACAGCCTCCTCAGATAATTGCAGTGCTGATGTGACCATGTTGAGTCATATAGCATCCGTTAATTATTAGACCAGGCCGTGTGAATATGTGGATTCATTTTTCCAAATCCCTCCTGCTTGTGAGTTTCTGATGTCTGTAATATTTCAGTGAATGACAGCGTGTTCAGATGTTGGCTGTGACTGGAGGTTTGGCGTTGTGCTAAAAAATGAAGTAATCTTGGAATTTAGATTGAAAAAAGCATTGAGACTTCTTGATGTGCTTCATATCTGCAGTAAGCTGGTGTGTGTTTGCACAGCAAAGCCTGCAGTCTTAACGTTTGGGCCCATTTAGCCCTAGTTTCCTAATGCTGGTGTGTACTGACAAAGCAAACCATCCAGTTATTGCTAACTGACTGGCTGACAGCATTCACACAAAGACAGCATTCCCTTAAAGGACCATGCCGGTAGTTTTACATGTTGGAGCCCAAAATAGTTTTCAGGTTTCAAAGTTTTATTTGTCACGTGCAGTCATACAAATACACACACATATATATACAACCTGCATACACATTACGATACTGGTAAATATTAGAATTGTTTTTCCTGCCTTCCAGACTGCCTTTCAGTTCATTCGAGCACTGGCCAAAAGTATTACAACCCCCATATTTTGTGTAAACTTTTCTTTCTCAGTTAAAATACCACTCCAAACACAACAGTTTTTTTTTTTTTTTTTTTTAGTGTGTTAGAGTAAGTACAACTGGGAAAAAAGCCAATAGTTCTTAATAGTGTTAAGTAGGAAGACACTTTGACATATTAAGATTTGAACAAAAAATACCAATATTATTAGTAGACATCAAACAGGAAGTTAAAACATCTTCTTTGAGATAGGGTCAGAGGTCAAATGGTTTTCATGCGTTTTCACTGACTTGTAGAAATATTGTAGTCATATTATCTACTCTGAAATCCAAATTTAAGTCTAAAGAATAATTTACTATTCTGAACAAATATTCAGCTACTTGTAAAACACCAATAAATTAATCTTGTTGTGTTTGGAGTGGTACTTTGGTAAAGTTTACACAAAAATACAGGGGGTGCAATACTTTTGGCCAGCGCTGTACACCATAAAAAATCAGCTTGGAGAGAATGAAACGTGTTTGAGATTGGTAACATCGCAGCCAACATGAACATCTATTAAACTTTTTGTCAAAGTAACTTTATTTAACTTATCCATCATGAAACTGCGTGAAAGAAAATTATGTCGCCGCCAGGGAATGTAGTCCCAGGAGAAGACTGCTTTTACTCAGAAATTAAAACGAACGACACTTCTATATTCATGCGTAGGTGTTAGCAGGCAAAACATTAAATTTTAAGATGGATGTATCACCTGGACGTTTGATTTTGAAAGATTAGGGGGATTTGGCAAAATAACAGGAGAACTGGAGTAAGGTTTTTATGTTTTGGAAAATGGTTGTCAATAGCATGTATGAGGGGAGTATTTACTGGGCTCAAACATGCAAAAATCACCAGCATGCTCCATTAATGGACGCAAAGAGCAAAGAACGGATAAATAGATATGTGCAGAAAAGGCAAATTCCTTAAAAACAAAAACATGACCAGAGTTGAAAGACAAATGCCGGACTTGGACATATGGGCAGCATATTGGCGGCAGCAGAAGTATTACTTTTCCTCTTCTTCTTCTGAGCCGAAGAGAATACAACAAGATTTAGATGTGGTACTGGCTGTTTTGTTTCCTCTTAAAGGCGTGTCGGTTGTCTGCCCTGTTTGAGGATATTGAAGTGAAAAAAACTTTTTTTTCTACTCCATCACATCATTATGATTGACAGCTCGATCGTCCGCACACATGAATGAGTGTATGCAAGTCATTTACGAATTACAGCACAACACGCAAACGCACACACAGCCCAACAAACTCACACTCTTCTACTGTAGTGGTTTTGCGCAGAGACATTTGTCCTCTGATATTACTTTTTTGCCCCCACCTAGTATCTATTCTAAGCACCAAGCTCCAAGCGCCAAGCGCACATCAAAGCCACCACAATCTGTCTGTTTCTCTCACGATTTGTCTCTTACACACTCCTTCCCTCTCTTCAGCCCACGCTTGTGCACAAACCATGCACAAACTAAAACACATTTGTGTAAGAATAGGCTTCAGGAGGGATTCAGCATCTCCTTTGATCACTGTTCATCTGACAGCGAATCCAAACCAAAATACTGTACATAAATATCATGAAAAATATTAGTGATTTATTTTTTGACATTCCATTCCTTGGCATTCAGATAGTTCATCTTTTTTCTCTTTGACAGATAATTTTATTTGATGTAAAAGAGAAATTTAAGATGAGATAGTCTCAGAGGTATTGCATGTACAAAAAACACACAAAAAAAGACACCACTTTTTGACAGCACCTTATCATTTCCACATTGATTCCACTGCCCTCTCTGGGCCAAAGGAAAGCCACTACAGCTGCACATCTTAATCTCATTTCTCCTCCGTCCTGCCTGTCATGTTTACTCCATGTTTTCCTCTCTCCCCTGTTTTGCAGGATGCGTGGTTTCAAAGGGACCACAGAACAAATCAGAGGCCCATCCCTGCGCACCAATGGCGTGTCTCTCATTTCAGATGGAGATTGAAGGGCGTGTCTACCCTTGGGGCGTCAGTGGGGGATCAGGGGCCTCAGTAGCACCCGCCGCCCCAGGGGCCCCTGTGTTTCCACCACACGGGAGCCGGACCGTGACACACACCAAACGTCAAGCACCACCGCAAGTGGCTCTGCGCCACAGCGTGCCGTCTGATACGCGCAGTCACTGGAAAAGCACCGAAAAGCCTCGCCTGCAATCCCTTGTTAGCTCAAGGTCGTGTGTGAGTGTGTGTGTTTTTGGGTTTGGCGTCCTTTGAAAAGATATGACAAGACAGGGCCCTTGAACAAGACTTATTATGTATTTGGCTGGAAGCAGGAGCTTGGATTTGTCCCGTGTTGTTTGGAGTGGATACTTTGGGTTTTGCCCGTCGCTGCTTACTGTAAAATGTCTCCTAAAATGCTCCTATTTAGAGATTGTTTTGTGCGTTGTGGCTTTGAAGTGGCGTCCTGGGTCAGATCCTCTGGCTGTCCTGGTGGAGGAATGAATGAATGAATTTTCTATTATTGTGTCATCATGCCCAGCCCACATGCACTTACAAGACACCACTTTTTCATACAAACCGGATCTAGTTGGTACAGATTTTGCAGATCCAATGGTACTAAACTTCATTAAACAAAATAAATAAGTAACTAAGAATTTCTTATACATTGCGAAGTCCAATTCATATCAGTACATCACACAAGATTTTAGACATATTAAAGAAATGATCCATCTTGCCTTCTTTTCCAGGCTGTGGAGACAAAATTAGCCAACTTAAAAACCTTTAAATTAAACATCCTATTTTTCATTGTCACTCCACATATTTCTGGATTTTGGTCAAATATTTCATTAAATATTGGTCCTCCTTAGATCATCATAGTAGGTACAATACAAAAGAAAATGTGTGCAACTTCTCCTAACACACAATCACACAGTCTGGTCTTTCCTCAATGTTAAAGGTTAAAGGTTGTTTATTGTCATTCCAATGCATGCTGGTACATGAAAAAGAACGAAATACAGTTACTCAGGTCCCGGATGACGATGACATTAATTATAAAAAGGTCTGTTAAAATCAATTTTATAAAAATAAAACTATGATAATAAAAAATCTGTAGAAATAATAGAAAATCTTTTCTATTTTCTACTTTTAAATCTCCCTACTTCAGCATTCAGAGGAAGGATGCCTGTTCGCATCTGGGAAACTAAAGATCTGTGGCTTCTTGGTAGGCGTGATGTGACATATAAACTTCAGAGCCATATTTTTTGCTTAAATTGGATATAAGGACGTGCGGGGTTGTGGATCTGCGAAAACAACAGGGAAACAGATCAATTCCAGGTTGTACGATACATATCTGTGTGAGACATGGCTCCAATCTCCCTGCTTGTCTGTCTCCAGCTCTGGTCTTTCCAGGCCTCCAGTTTAAGCTCCCTCGCTTTCATATGACACAGCGATCCCCGTCCTAAAGCTGCATGACAGCATATGGACCTGAGTGACATCTGATGTATGTGGCAGGAGCGAGTGCAGATTTCTCTTTGTGTCTCCCATTCATGTGGTGAGGGCAGGATTAAGACTTGATCCAATTGAGCAGAAGTGGAGGAGAACTGGCTTGGGTCAGATCTGCCTTGAATTAAGGCAGTGTTGCAGCAGGAATAATACAATCACCTCCCCCAAAACCCTGTAATACAACTGGAGGGTAACGCGTTTATGTGTGTGTGTGAGTGCTCACACACTTCTGTATGTTTGTGTATATGCGTGTATCCCTAGCTTGGCCTGTTCCGATCCTGCGACCAAACCACAGGCTGGTGTCCTTTACAGAGAAGAGGGGGTCTCCTCTGAAGGTTCAAACACAGCCCATGGCACCAGCTTCAAAAGGCCCCCCAATCATCGCACCCACTTACAGCCAACGGCGCATGTCACTTAATGTGGACCACACTATTCATCAATTATGGTGAGCTCAGGGGCCATGCAGCACCCGCACAGCTCCTCATGTATAGTGAGTTGTCTTGTGTTCTGACTGAAGCCCCCCAGATTCCTCAAAGCCCCTCTGTTTGAAGGAGGTGTGGTGGAAGACAGATCTCCAGCTCTCATGGCTCTTCTCAGATGCTCACCGCAAATACAGATAACCCTCCTCCTCCTCCTCCTCCTCCTCCTCCTGCCGGAGCTTGTCTGTAAATTTGGCCTCCTGTGGTGTGCCTTTAAAGGACCATGCCGGCGGTTTTGTATGTGCGAACCCAGTAAATATGTTACCCACATACATGTTTTTCCAGAACATAAAACCGTGTTTTAGTTCTCATGTTTTTTTGCCAAATCCCTTAACCTTTCAAAATCAAATGTTCATTGGAATTCAGTGTTTTCCTGCCCATAATTTCTCTGGTAAAAGCAGTTTTCTCCTGGAACTGTGTTCCCTGGCAGATACGTACATTTTCTTCTGTCCAGCTTTGTGCTGGACCAGTTTAGTTTGTAAATTTGACAAAAAAAATTGGCATCTCTTTTTTTGCTGTGATGGATCACTTATCTCAAGCACATTTCAAGTATCTACAAGCTGATTTTAATAGCATAATGAACTAAAACCAATGGCAGTCTGGAAAGTAGGAAAAACAATTGGAAAATTTATTGCTTTTTTTAACAGTTGGCAGTAATGTAACATGTATGGGGTTGTATTTATTGGGCTCAAACGTGGAAAACCACCGGTATGCTCCTTTATTCAACAGAACAGCTCACTTCTCCCTCTTCCTAATGTAATCGCCTTCCTTGTCCATCCACACCCCTCCACTCGCCACATTCACCGGCTTTAAAACACAGGAAACATCCCACAGTAGGCTAAGACATGCGCCTGTAAGACACACACACACACACACAAGTCCACGACCTTATCCCCCACCCCCCACGCCTTACTCACTGTTTATCTGTCCCTTGGCACGTGAACAATCGTCGAGGCGGTTATTGCTTGTGAGTTGAACTGGAACTGATTTGATGACATCTGATTCTGAGATGTTGCCATGGGTTTTTACTTAAGGCCAAATGCCTTTTCTGTATTCAAGTGACAGAACTCATGTTAAGGTTGGAAGGGTGAAAATAAGTGACACAAATGTGGTGACCATATTTAGAATTCCCTTTTAACAGACAGATGACGGAAGGGCGTGCAAACTTGAACCAGACCACACAACATCATCTTAAATCCCTCGTCTCTGGCTCACTCCTCTTTTTGTCTTCCTCCTCATGCTCCTCCTCTTGGGGTTTGTCTCTGAGAAGAGAACTTCCTCCTTCACATCTGGACAGGGCTCATGTCAGGCCGACCCGGTGTGAGGGAATGAAAGGTGACTCTCGTGCAAAATGGTGCACTTCCATNTCATGTCAGGCCGACCCGGTGTGAGGGAATGAAAGGTGACTCTCGTGCAAAATGGTGCACTTCCATTTGAGCCATGTTGGCTGCCGGCACATGTGTGTATATGAGTGTCTGTCCACTGGAACGTGCTGCTGGCACCTGTAACCTCAGCAGCTGTGAGTGATTCTGTTGTCTGCAAGCTTCTTTCCTGTTGTTTTTTTCCGTCTGACACCTTTATGTGCTGGAGACACGTTCTGGTCAGATTATAAACGTCTGCATTATGTCAGCCTTCATTTCACTGATATCCTTTTCCTGTCATCTCTGAAACGACAGTGGAGTTGCAGGAAGTACACAAATAAACCTTTACTTAAAGGACCGTACTGGTGATTTTGCATGTTTGAGCCCAATAAATGCTACCCACATACATGTTATGTTACTGGAAACCATTTGCCAAAACATAAAACCGTATTTTAGTTTTGATGGTTTTTTGCCAAATCCCCTAACCTTTCAAAATGAAATGTTCAGGTGCCACACCCACCTTAACATTTATTGTTTTGCCTGTAACACATACATCCAAATGCAGAAGGAATGGTCATTTTAATTCATCAGTAAAAGCCATCTTCTCCTGGAACTATATTTCCTGGCAGAAGCATACATTTTCTTCTGTGTATAGCTCAGCGTTGGCATGGTTAAATAGTTATTTCAGAAAAAGATATGTGATGATTACCTATCTAAAACACATTTCAAGGCTGTTGATTTTATATGTTGATTTTTACAAGTTGAATTTATAGCATACTGAAATTAAATGAAACCGATAGCAGTCTAGACAGTAGGAAAAACAACTCTAAAATTTAGTGCTCCAGTAGTATGTTTTGGAAAATGGTTGGCAGTAACAGAACGTGCATACATGTTGTATTTATTGGGCTCAAACATGAAAAATTGCTGGTATGGTCCTTTAAAGGGGGACTATAACCCAATTTTACACATCAAACTCACTTTATTGGTCATGGGAAGCACTATTATATTAATATCTCCAACTTAGGGGATTTTCAGCATTAACATACAGACAGGTGGAAATTTAACTTTGAAATCTGTGGGATTTTGTTGATATCTTGTATGCAGGTTTTGTTTTTTACACATTTGCTGTATTGTTTATCTTATTCATTAATCTTATTTTGTCAAAATTGTAGATACCAAATCTTTTACCCAAACATGGAGATATAATTTTTTTTTCACCCTATAGCCCCCTTTTTTTTTTCTTTTTTTTTTTACCCAGGAACTGCAATATTTTTGAGTTCGCCTCATCTTCATATCAATAGTAAAACTTTAAATTGACCATGAAGCAAACTCACAATAAAAGAAATAATCAAGTAAAGTACAAGTACCTCAAAACTACTTATCTGAGTAAATGTACACTTACTTTACACTTCTGCTAAGATACATTCATGTGTGTTTGTTTATTCTAGAGATCTTGCTCTTTATAACTTGGTTCTGCAAATGTCACAAATTATATTCTACAATGCATTATGACTCCGATTAAACTAAGTATTCCTATTTTGTGCGCAGTAATAAATAATGAATAGATGTTATTTGAAAGATTAATAGAATTATTCATCAAACCACCATAATTAAGGCAATTTGTTGTTATATCTGAGTATTTTTTTTAGTGATATATGATGCTTTGACTTACGCTAATCAACTAAAACACACACACACACTCAGTGACACACAGCTAGCACATACATAGAACATAAATCCATGTGCACCACAGACACACACACAGATACACACAAACATACATTACAAACACACACAGAGAATAAGGGAAAGCATTGCTTCATAAACAATTGCAGCCACACACACTCATGCTAGGAAGGAACATGAAAACAGCACTAATGGGAAAAAGATGAGTAGGCTCACAGTGAGCACACCCAGAGAGAGAGAGAGGAGAAAGCAGATACACACACACACACACACTCAGGCTTGGGATTGAATTGGATAGGTAAATTCTGTCACTTTCTTTGATTTTTATCTGTTACTTAGAAATAAATATTTTAATAAACAAATATTTTAGTTTTGCTCTATTTCAACTATCCAGCTCTATGATTTAAAACTAAAAAAAACAAAACAAAAAAAACAAAAACATTTGAAGACCAAAAATTAAAACAGACCATACAATTTAATGTCCTTCCACACTGCAAGATTATATGTTTGATTTACCCATATATTCTTCCTGTCAGGAGTTTTTAACATCGCTTTCTTTTTTTTTTTCTCATCCTCTTCATAGTTTTACCACTTTATCTCATTATTGTGGCATTTCTTATTTTTACTTTTTTTTAAATTCTATCTTATATTTTATGTTCTGTAGAAGTTCTCTTATTATAACCAATGTTCTTTTTACTGCTGAGCTGACCCGTTTTCTCGTGAAACACATTTCATTGTATCGTTGACCTGTGTTAACCTACATATAACAAATAAAATCTAAATCTGTCTGATTTTTTTTTTTTTTTTTTAGACCTCAAATTTTTCACTTTGCTGTATTTCATTTAAGAGTTATGCTGGTATTTTCTGAGTCAAAGTCAAGTTACTACATTCATATTTATCAAGCTGATTTAGGTGTAAATAATCACTTGGCTGCTCAAATATTATCTCAATCCTTCTCAGTAAAAATGTGTAGAAAAACAACACTCAAGGAAAACAAATTGGAGCATTTCATGATAAAGTGTGAGCTCTGCGTAAACCAGCAGCGAGGAAAGGCCTTGTGCGGTTGAGGAAAAAGTGTGTCATCTTTGTTATTTTCCTTTGGTTTGCTGTCTTTTCCAGCCCATAGGGTGCGAAGATAACAAAAAATATTGCGGCATCCACGTCCCACGGTGGACTGCCCCCACATCAGTGAGGAGGGACCACAAGGCCTTTTGCCCTGAGGGAGAAGAGAAGTTACAGCCTGTGTGTTAATGATGGGTCACTAGTGAGATATTTGTTCAGTTTTTGCCTTTGCTTATGTATATAAGCACAAATCAACTCTCCATCCCTCTCTTTTTCTCTCTCTCTGTCCTGCTGAGGTCTCATCTTCCACCAGCGATGCCGGCCACCAACGTCTGCACCCTGAGGGACTCTGACACAGAGTTGGCCTTGATTTGTGAGTTTCTCTGCTGCAGCTCTTCACTGCCTTCCTAAAGAAATACAATTCCCTTCCAAAACTTCTCGTTAATTTTTTTCTCCACTGTGCAGACTCTATCATTTCTTTCTGTCTTGTCCTCAGTGTGTGTCCAGTGAGACTGAATAATATTTGAACAGGTGTTCTTTTTTATATACATTAACTTCAAGGGGGCTAGTGTGTAATTTCACTGCAGTTTCAAGGAGAAAAAAGGGGCAACAAATCCTGGCCAGCAGACTCTTAAGCTGGTACTGCACACTGTAGTCTATACTGTATGTGTAATCCCTAACAATAAAAAACTGTTTAGCACCAGTTTTCCTTTACTTTTAAAACCTTCTTTTTTCCTGTTTAAGACAACTGTGGAGGCCACATCTGGAAGACAGATGTAGTCCCTAAGCTTGTTCTCTGCCTTTGACTCTCTCTCTCTCTCTCTCTCTCTCTCTCTCTCTCTCTCTCTCTCTNTCTCTCTCTCTCATTCTCATTCGCTGCTTCTCACTCTCTCCCCACTCTCTCTTTCTCGCATCTTCCCTCCCTCTCTTTTTAGGAAACATGAGAGCTGGGCTAATGCTCTCTCTCTTTCTCTCTCTCTCCCTCCCACCCCTGCTGGACCACCCACATTCGGAAACGCCTAGCTGTTCCTAAGGCAGAGCCTCCAGCAGCTGAGAGAGAGAGAGAGAGAGAGAGAGAGAGAGAGAGAGAGAGAGAGAGAGAGAGAGATGTAAGGATGGGTTATGACTGACGGTTTTAGCAGAGTATCAATTACATCAATGTCAAAACCATAACCTGACATTGGGTAAGGAGGAGAGTCTGGGAGAAACGGCGCTGCTTTAGTGCTCAGCTGAGTTTATGCAACATTTTAAACACACAATCCACGGTTTCTTCTTCTTTGATCAGCCCACCATAGCTATCTATAGTCACTCATTTTAATTTCATGTTGCTTACAAAATATATTTCAGAAAAATGTGCTTTTATGATTGAAGTTTCCTTTGATATAACCTATAAATTCAGTTTTTTTTTTTTAGTTCATAAATCAATCCAGAAAATATAATAAAAGCAGGTTTAAATATGTGAGGTACATATATGAGAAACAACGATGAGATTTGTTAAACAGCAGTTTTTATTTGTTTAGGTAAGCTGTAAATGAATATAGTTCACCTCAAACATAAAGCTTTATTCATTTAAATATAAAGGATGATGTCTCCCCCTTGTGGACATTTCTTAGTATTGCGTCTTCATGAGTCATTTAGTGCAATAACAAACAGATACTGGTAAGTGCTCAAACATATATGAATACTTGAACAGGACCCAACATGAAAGCCAGTAGCTCAGTAATACATTAGTATGCTCCATGCAGTGAAATGACTTTAAGGTGCAACTTTATGCATAATACATCATCTGAGATTTCCTTTTCAAATCCTTTCATTTATTTTTCTGAGTTTTTCTCCTCCCCACTTCGGTAGCGACTGATCCCACAGAGGCTCCTACCACTCCCCCAATTGGCCCCCCTACAAACAGGCCCACCAAAGCTCCCAGCAGGGCTTCTCGTCTAATAAGTTGGGGGAACCAGCTCATCCAGCCTGCCAGCTTCTCCCACAGGCCCCAGAGGAAAGAGGGAGCAGGCGAGGAAGAGGAGACGCTCCCAGAGGGGAAAATACCATCTACATCCACATTCATGTCATCTATGCTCCTCTCTGCGTCCTTTCTGACTCTCTGCATCTCTTCATCCGTGACATTTTCGTCTGGGTGTGAGGCTGAGGGAGGGACCTGGTCATGGATCTCCTCTCCTGCTGGTCTCTCTCTGTTCTGTCTCACCATCTCTGCCTGTCTCGCTCTCACCTTTTCCTCAGTCTCCTGGTACAGAGGGCAGATGAAGTGCTGTGTCCCACTCTCTTTCACTGCCTGCTCCACCTTCTCCAGCAGCTCCTCCACAGCTTTCCTGTCCTCCGCTTCTCCCCTCCTGGTTTCCAGGGCATGGTAGCGGTCCCCACATCGCTCCACCAGCTCCAGGAGGTCCTTGCGCCACGTGATGAGGTATTCCTCCAGCGACTCGCCCTCCTCCAGCTCGTCCATGTGGGTGAAAAGCACGATGGTGTGTTTGTTGACTGCAGAGGGGCCAAAGAGCTTCTCCATCGCATCTAGTGCCTGAGCCTCGCCGTCAGCTGGTTGGTTCACAGGAACACACAGCAGGAAGGCATGAGGCCCTGGGCTGGATAAGGCCATGAAGGAGGAGATCTGGCATCTCCTTTTGTCTGGGATACAGCCTGAGCTGAACCAGTCTGGACTGGTGACGACCACCATCTACCAACAAAGCCAGAACCATTATTATATATTATGCTGTTTATGTGTCATGTGCATTATACATTACAGCTTGTTTTAAAAGTAGACATTTTAAAGGAGCATACCAGTGATTTTGAATGTTTAAGCCCAATAACTATAACCCATATACACATTACTGTTAACCATTTTCCAAAACAAATTACTGAAGTGGTACGTTTTAGATTTGTTAATAAATTCTTCATTTAACCAGTCAAACATGGAGCTGTACAGAAGACAATGTACGTCTCCGCCAGGGAATATAGTCCCATGAAAAAACAGCTATTACAGAGAAATTAAAACAACCGTGCTTCTACAATCGTGCTTAAGTGTTAACAGGTGAAACATTGAATATTTTTTGCAGGGGTGTATGACCTCAACATTTGATTTGAAAGATTAGGGGCCTTGGCAAAATAACACAAAAACTAAAATATGGTTTTGGAAAATGGTTGGTAGTAATATAACATGTATGCAAGTAGTATTTATTGGGCTTAAACATGCAAAATCACCGGTATAGTCCTTTAATATTCACTGTAGTCTTTTTTTTTTTTTTTTTTTTTTTTAATGTTTGATTTTTCAGTCGCTCCCTAATTGCAATTGCCATTGAACTGAGTCAGTAAGTTTCTATTTTCTCCTTTTTTATGTGGCCTGACCCGTGCCTTTATTGATATGCATATTTTGGCAATATTATCAGAATAGTCTGGCACCGGAGCGTCATTTTGCATACAATCTTTTATAGTAATGGTTACATCATATCTGTGTGTTTGCACCTCCAATACACGCTTTCCTTTACGTGTTAAAGATCCTTATAAGGGCAGATCAGGAGCAATTAGGTTGCAACCAGTTAGTCTGAATGAGGATCAGCTGGTGAAGAATCGCTTTAAATGCTTGATGGAGAAGCTCATGCTACTTTTGCCAGCAGAAAGCCAGGAGCTTTGTCACCAGTTGTTTGTTTGTGTAATGTAAGTTTGTTCCTTTTAATTTAACACTAATGGATCATTTATTTCAGTGATATTATTGGTTGTATTTTCTTTAATTATGACAAACTGTGATTTACCTTATTTGAGTTGGAGTAAACTTATGTATATTTCTTTATTTTTCTTTTTTAGAAAAAACAACCAGTCAATTCAACTGTTAACCCTTCCCTGTGTGAACAATAAGTTATTGGAAAGAGAAATCCACTTGTGCTTTGGTGTCTAACACAGACACATCCAGTGTTAATTACTTCCGGAACCACACAAGCCTTCCCCATAACCCACATCTTCCTGAAGATATTTAATACAAATGAGCATTTATTAAAATTAAAATTAAGATATGCTCCAGCAGGCCTTCAAGTTTAGCAGGTTAAGCCAGGACTCTAGCAGAGGTCCTGCCTTAACTTTTCTGGGAATTTTGGCATTTTTTAATGACCTGAAAGGGAATTCACTCTCTCCAGCTAAAAAGTTACAACTCAGGTTTTTTTTTCAGAGGCTGACTCCATTATTTTCTAGAGTTAATATTTTTTAAATTAGGCTATATTACAGAAATAAAACTGGTCAGTATTTTCCAACCGGTATATGGAGAGGCTCTAATCAGGTAGAGGTCTATAGAAAAAACACTAGATGAGTAAACTGATAAGAAACAACTTATGACCTCAGTATTTTAAAAATCCTGCCTCAATCTATCTGACATTATTGAATAGTGAATGAGTAATTAGTAAATAGATCACGTGTTTAAAAAGTATGCAGACTTCCATGAGCCATGATATGTTTTATGTATGTTCATCCGTACCTGTCTGCCTGCAGCCTCCCCGCTGGTTTTGTGGCAGTCCTCAGGGTCCTGCTGAGATGACTGGAGGATTTGCTGGCCCAGAATGGTGCAGACTGCCGAACTCTTTCCTGCCCCCCTCCGACCCAAGATCACCAGCCTCAGATCTGCTAACCAGGAAGTACAGACACAAGCTCAATCATCTTTTCTTTTTTTCTAAAAGTTAACAGCTGTTGTTTTTCTCCGTGCTATTTTTTTTTTTCTACTGGTACTCTGCTTTTATTCTTATTATTATTTGGACAGNGCTGTTGTTTTTCTCCGTGCTATTTTTTTTTTTCTGCTGGTACTCTGCTTTTATTCTTATTATTATTTGGACAGGGTCACGCCATCATGCTCGTATATTAAACATTCATCATCGAGACTATTATTATCAAGGCTTATTATAGGACACTTTGAAACAGCGGCATCGCCCTTTGCAGCCGCCGCCTCCTCTCACCGCAAAAACGGAAAATGCGCACCGGGACGCCGCGCCTAAACTTCTTTTCCGTTGGGCCTCATAGTTCGAGCGCTTGAAGAATGACATTGGAAGAATCTTGCTGCGTCCTACCTGGCTGTGAATCAGCTGATGCCATGTTTTGTGCCGCTCCCTGATGCCTTATGTGGCGTGTGTGTGTGAAGTACAGGATGAACACACACTTCCTCGTTCCTGCAGTCTGACTCAGCCTGTCTGATCAGGAGGTGAACACAGCTCCATCTGTTGTTACAGCTCACGCAGCGGATGGCTAACGGGCTCCAAACCCTTTAGGACGCCTTACAGTCTCTTTATAACCCTTTGTAACATTTTAAAAACCTTTGAAACACTTTTGGAAACATTTTGAAAACCCGATGAAGCTCGGCAACATGTTAAAAAACCATTACCATTTAATTAAAAACAATTTTGTAACCTTTTTTATAACCCTTTCTGCCTTTGTCATCCCTAGGCTTTTGCAGTGTTATAACCCATTTTAACCATTCCATAACAATTTAGAACTTTTTGTAACATTTTTATTACTATTATTCATAACCCGTTGAATACAACACTTTATTACCCATTGTAGCTATTAACCACTTGTAACTTTTATAGTCATTTATAACCTACTTTAACCATAACATGGCCATTTATAATCTTTTTATAACCCTTTGTAACCTTCATATAAGTCTTTATAAACATTTTAACGAATTTTCATCATAACACTGCCATTTATAACTTATTTTTTAATAACCATTTGTAGCCTTTATATAATCCTTCAGTTGGCCTGATAGGAAATCCCTGTTAACAGATGCATTGTTCCATCAGGTGAAAAATACCTGACAGGTCAATGAAATGAGCTTCAATGTGATTATCACAATTCCCCGTGTTTCAACAGATAGCAAAGATTTTTTTAAAAATGCATCATGTTATTCATCCACATTTTCCAGCATCGCATCTGTTATTTATTTGAAAATCATTTTTGTATTATTGCCATTTTCTTGAATGTGAAGCTTAAGCTTAGTTTGATGACAAAACCAAACGGTGTTTTCTATCACTTTGAAATTCTTCAGTACAATCCAAATCTGAATGTTGTGTGCACTGTAAAATATCAAATGTATAAAACAGCAAGGCATGACAGTACAATTTTCATGGTAAATTAAAAAATCAGCATGTCCAATATATTACATTAAGCAAACGACCATGGCTAACCTGTTTCTGTACATTTTAGTAAAAACAAATTCTCCAAACCACTCGCAGTTTTCTATATACAAATCAGCTAAACACACTTAAACACAGCCAAATATAAACCACATCACTCATTCAAAACCATTTACAGTAATGCTAAACATGCTGAGATAGATTAAGCTGTTCAGTAAAATGTTTCATTTAAAAAAATAGAACAATTACAAAATGAACAGAACAAGGTTTTAAAAATAGACTTTAAAAAAACGTGTTACTACAAAATGTCCAAGTTTTCGTTTTGCCGAGCAGTGCTTAAATAAGTGTGCTGTGTTTACACTCCCGCCAAACCACTTCACATTTAATTCCAAATCCCACAGCAGTGATTGTCGTCGTCGGTTCACAGGCCAGGCATGATGTAGGCGATGTTGTCCAACGTATTTGACTGACAAAAGGGAGAAAAAAACACTGTAAGAAAAAGCAATCAAAGTCCACGTGATTGCTGTTCAAGTGTATCACTCCTCAATACACAACAGAAATCAAACGTGTACGTGTGTGTTTTAATGGACGCACTTTTCGAGAGCAACTAAATAAATGTTTTGGCACGATTCAGCCTCTTTACACATTGCATTAAAATGCAATCTCTGTATCCAGATACGTGGTTGGCTCATGACCTGGATATCAGCACTTGCATTAAAAAGCCTTCTTGTTATTTGGATTCTGCTGCATTGTGATTGGATCTGAGGAGGTGGTTGTTTAAGACACATTAAAGGACCATACCATCCATTTTGCATGTTTGAGCCTAATATATTCAATTTTCATACACGTAACGTTACTGACAAATCAGGCAATCATTTCTCAAAGCATACTACTAGAACAGTGAGTTCAAAAAAATGTTCCTACTTTCCAGACTTCCACTGGTTTCAGTTCATTCTAGTACGCTACTAAAATCAACTTGTTGATACTTTAAACGTTCTTGGGATAGGTAATCCATCATTGTGAACAACATACGTATATCAGGTTTTTTGAAAGTTTTGTAATTTTAGCGTTTAAGTACAATAAAAAGCGCAGAGTGAATCTGTCTCCACCAGGGAATACAGTCCCAAAAGAAGACCTGCATTTATTGAAAAATTGAAACAAAGGTGACTTCGTAAGGCTGCGCAACTATTAGCAGGCGAAATATGGATTTTTAAGGTGGATGTATCGCTTGAATATTTGATTTTGAAAGATTAAGAGATTTTGCAAAATATCAGGAAAGCTGGAATACGGTTTTATCTTTTGGGAAATAATTGTCAGTAACATAACATGTATGAAAATTTAATATATATTAAGTTCAAACATGCAAAATGGACGGTATGGTCCTTTAACATTCAAGATTTGAACATTAATACCTCTTAAATTTCACCGTTTTCTCCTAAATTTAACTAAATCCCACAAATCATTATCATCATGGGAAACATCATTGTTATTATCATGATATTTTCAACAGGGATTTGGTTAAAGTCTCCACCAGGGAAAAACTGATTTTGTGTCTGTTCAAAAATGGAAGCTTTTGGACATATCAACTTTGAATATAAATTTAAGGCCATCATGAAGCTTGTAAATAACTGATTAAAGTAATTCACACAATATTTTTAAAAAATGTTAAAACCATACCAGGACATTTCGAGGACACCCATTTAGCTGCGGTATCTGAGCTGTGAGACAGGTCAGCGGTCCGAGGGCACACAAGATGGAGTCCAGAAGGACAGACAGACTCCCGGACACTGCCACCATACCCTAACACAGAGGAAATGTCATTCACGCTGTTACGTGGCTAACTACGTAGCTGAATATAAAATATGATATGCAAGGAGTTTAAAAAACAAAAGGTGGGAACAAATGTTAAAAACAGATGTATTTCAGTGAAAGGGGCCAATCTGTGGAACAAGTTTTCGATGAATTTAAAACATGTAGTTCAATTGGTAAATTTAAAATCAATGAGTACAAAACAGCTTGAACAACTACTTGCTGTCCTTTTGTGTTACCTTTTTTGATTTCTGTCATTCTAATTTATGTTATCTACTTATTAATTTATTTACTCATTCATTTTTTTAAAAAGTTGTTCTGATCTGTGACATCTGCGTGTGTTGTATGGAGGAAGGACAGGCACAATAAACAGAAGCTGCAGCCTACACCATTTTTTGGTACACATAATTGCAATGGTATGTATCTTACTGTTGATTTTATATTCTTGCACCAAAATAAACTAACTAGAATGCAACGGCTTCATGGTAGACTTCAAACAGCAGCTCCCAAAATCTACAGTCCAAGCCAAACATTGCCAGCAAAGACATGATTCATACCACGACTGTGAAGCCCAGCAGTGTAAAACCTTTATAAATCTGATCTGTAGTATTGTTATTATACTGAGCGTATCCGTGAAAACCAATGCAAAGAACAAATAAAACATGTAAAGGCATAAGGAAAAAAATAACCTCTGTTTCTTGTAGCCGATGGCCAATTAAGGACAGAGATTCTCCGAGTAGTTGCAGGTGAGCTGCTGCATCGATGGGATCCACGTCAGGGACTCGGGCGGGTGAGAGGGACACTGTGCTGGGCGCTCTGGTGGGCGACACCATCCCTGTTGCCATTCCTGTAACTGTGAATAAAGAGAAAAAAGGATTTTAGGACGGTGGGTTTCATAAGATTATCAGCCTGTTTGTAATTTATCCCGATAGTTGCTCTCAGGTCAGATTTTGAGGGTTCAGGCGTTGTCACCTTTGCTTTTGCTGTCACTGGAGTTCTTGTGTTTGACTGTCGTGGCCTCGGCTTTGTTCTGTTTGTGCTGCAGATATTGAGCTTTCTGCCTCCAAACCTGTATAAATTTAAAAAAAAAAACACAAGCAGAAACCAGAAAGCATTTAGTGTGCCATAAACATGCAAGTGGAAAGATGTGGACACAGTGGAATGAAGAAGTAGTTAGGAAAAAAAGAAGTAGTTAGGAAAAAAAACTTACAAGTTTGTCTTTCTCAGGCATGGCCTTCCACACCTCTGCCAACTTTTTGCTGAGCTCCCCAAAAACTGCAGATTTGATATACAAGACAGTGTGAATTCAATCCATGAATGGACAGATCAGTAGTGTCATCACAACTATATATGATAATTATCTGATTTGACCCACCTAGTCCTGGCTGTTCTGCATTGATGTTGACCCTATACTCCTTACAAAACACCTGATATGCTGTTGTGGTTTTCTTCTTGGGCTAAGAGAGGAAATAAAAAAAACAAACACAAATTACAGTGAGAAACACTGAAAAAAATTTATATATATATAGGAAATCTACAAGAAAATGATCTGTTACAGAACCAACTGTAGCTATATGTTAAAGTCAACAGCAGTTATTGTCTCTGAATTACATTCAATGTTGAGAATATCAAAATTTTGTTTTGTCCTATCATTGAAGAGCATTTAAAAATGTCATTATTTATTACGTTTATGTATTAAGGAAGAAAATTTGATTGAAAACCTTATCTTTATCCTTCTCATGCTTCTCCCTGTCCTTCTCCTCCTTCTTTTTCTTCTTCTCCATCATTCCATCATTGCTTTGATGGTGGTGGGGAGGGATGGGGGCACCCATGGCATACATAGGACCCACGGTGCTGTGGGTGACAGTGGGGTGGGAGTGGCTGTGACCCCTGGACGTGTCTGAGTAAGATCATACAGAGACCAAACCAGAAGAGGAGAGAATCAAGGCTTAAAGGTATTTGTATGTTTAATCTCAGCTCCTGGGGTCAAAGTTTGATGTTGCAACTACATTTGAGCAAATTATGAATAAAGTCAATTGTGCAAAAAAAAACCTTTTTTTTTTTTTTTTTTTTTTTTTAATCTTTGAGGGATAACCTAAAGTATACACCATTTAAAAACCTAACTATGGGGTTGTTTTGTTGTTGTTGGTTTTTAAATGCCATGTCAAATGAAATATAAGATTTATTTCATTTCCAAATAAATAAACAATGCCCGGTCAGAGAAATTTTTCCCCACCAAAGCAGTGCAAAAAGAAATGACTTTAAGACATCTGACAACATATTTATGGTTATCATACGAGAGCAAATTGAGTTTTTTATTGTGATACTGATACTATAATGTTCATGCTATCATTCCCAGTAAGGCTTTTTATTTTAACTCCACAATAAATGCTGTCTTTTTTTTTTTTTTATGGAAAATTTTCCTGACATTCAAACAACAAGCTGAATTGGAAACAGAATAGAAGATAAATCAGTTCTGATATATTGTGAATATTGACAGAGACATTCTTTTTACTAAAATGTACCTCCAGATCCTTTGCTGTGCTTCTTCTCCCGTCCGCTTTTATCTTTTTCCCTGTCTCTTTCTTTGTCCTTTTTCTTCTTGCTTTTCTTGCTCTTCTTCTTCTTTTTGGACAGGTGTGTGTATGAATCGTCGATAACCAGCTCTCCTGCTTCCAGCTCACCTCCAGATGAAGAGCTATCATCTCCCATGCCACCTCCATAGTGACCTGTGTAACGCCAGAGAAGGGAACGAACGCCGATAAACCCGAAACTAACACATTCAATACACATGAAGAAGTTTCAGAAAAAAGGGGGATAGTAAATTGTGACTAGAAGTGCACAAGTCATATCTGTTGTACCTTTATTGCTATACTTTACATATGGTGTAGTAAGTCGGATCATGTTTTTTTTTCTGTCAGATCAGCATATTAAGCTAAATCTGAACAAAATGGAGAGCATTGCAGCATCTTCCATCTGTTGAGGCTTGCTATATGTATGGATGGATTTATGGATGGATGGACGGACACCCACTGAACTAAACTAGAAAAAAATAAACACAAGTGCATATAAAGGATATCACTGAGGGGCTCTCACCTTCCACCTCCACTTCTTTTCCCACTACAGGCAGCGGATCTCGATTCTGCTGCAGCTTCTTTTTAGCAGATTTGGAAAGCTGTGCTCGTTCTCTGTCCTTCTCTTTCTTTACCGCCGCTTTGGATGGGTGGGGTGTGTACGGCAAGTTCTCGCCTTCCTCCTTCTCTGGGGACATGATGAGCTTCATCTTCAGCCCGTCGGCTTCGCATAATGTCAGCGGCTCCTCTTTGGGAGTGCCGCCGTGGAACAGAGATGACTTTGAGGAGTGCTTCTTGGAAGAGGATGATGCTGAGGACGCTGGGCGAGAGTGAGGGTATGAGTGGCTCCCCTTGCTTCCACTGCTGCTGCCTTCGCGTTTGCGGTCCTTGGAAGAGTGTGAGGAGAAGGAAGGGTAGGAGGGTTTCTTGTGCAGGTGGGGGGCGGGATCTGAACCTGTGGCGAGGGGAGAGGTGATAGCCTGCAGGAGGCCCATGGCTGTATCTGTTGGGTGAGCAGATGAGGGGGAAGAGAGCGGTGGGGAGCGGTCCACAGATTTATGCTTTTTCTTGTGGGGAGGTGGGCCTGATCCATCATGGTCTGATATAGGGGAGAAACGAGAGAAATTTAGAAAATGTCTTCTTGCGACAACAGATTCGTACAATATGAAACCACCACCTCTTACCTCTATAATAATAGTCATCGCTATGTTTTTTCTTCTTTTTGTGTGAGTCCCCTCCCAGCATAAAAAGTTCTGAGTCCTGATTTCAAAAGAGATGACAGCTCACCAACTCATAGAAACAAAACTGAAAACATTAAATGTGCAATAACACCCAAATTACCACCATAATATCTTAAACCTTTCTGTGGTATTAAACTATGAGTTCAGAGCATATTTCTTAGTTATTCTAGAAGCAAGACTTACCTTGGGCCGTTTCTTGGAGGACTTACGGACCTGAGCAGCAATCTCCTCCTCTTCCCTCAGGAGATCCTTGTACGACCTCCTCTTCTCTCTCTGGCTGCGACCTGCTACTAGGCCCCTCTCTCCTTCCATACCCATATCTAAGAAATATATGAAATTAATGTTATAATCATCACCTTAACATTAAAAATATAGTGCTTTGGAATCATAAAAATGAGAAATGCTTTATATAAATGATAGGTCTCATTACAGCCAAGCCAGTGTCCAGTAATATTTGTAGGAAAATCACTATTCACTTTTCTAATCAGTGGCAGAAATATATTTGATTTAGTTAATTAAGTATTATGGGAACACAGTAAAGTTATAAGGCAAACATTACCTATTCCCCCTTTATTCTTGATCTCCTCAAAAGCCATGATTCTTCCTTTCTCAGCAGGTTTGCCTGTCACAGGATGTCACTGACAATGTAACAGCAAGAAAATGACCTGTTTGGGAACACCAAGAAATCAAACACTTTGGGTGCACTTTTAGCTGTTGGATTTCTATAGCACCTATAATGGCAAAGAAGAAGGGGAGTGCTAATAGACTGCTGAGATTTCAACAAAGCTGAACGTTTCATTTTGCACATCTTGCATCAAACTACATTACCTAAACTGCATGTAGACAGCAATTATGGTGCTAGCTCCAACTATTCCTTATGAATCCTACATGGAGCAGTCATAACATCACCTGAGCTGCGGCTAAACCGGACAGACTCAAACCAGGAGAAGCGACCGATTATTAGCACTATTTACTTTATATTACTACACTTACAAAACAGTAAAGCTAAAGACAGTTTAAATAACTAAACAAATTCCCGCCTACTTTCGTAAAGACACACAAACACACCCCCTCTCCATTCACTTTGAGCCCCTAGCTTCTTAGCGTTTCCACTACTCAAACTCGTCATCCCGAGTGTGGCCTCCGCTTGCCGGGCAAATCCGCTAACGCCAGCCCGAGGCTTTCACACAGAGCTAGGCCCACATCGCCTCAAATGGACAAAATTCAGTAACGGTCATGCATTTAAATCTACATATGTATTTATCTACTATAGTGTGGTAATGTGTAGAGTTTACAAGCATAATTATATATAAAATGAATTTATTTTTTATTTTCTACCTCTTTGGCAGCTCCAATTTACGCGGTTCCGACCGCCATCTTTTTTCAACGACACAACAATACGTTCAGGTCTAGGGGCGGGGCTTAGCTATTAAGCCAATCGGCACAGGCGAAAAGTAGCCATATACAGTACATTCGAATACACATATTCGATTAAGATCAATGTAAATGCAGCAAGATTAAATATACTCTGCATGACTATCAAAAAAAAAAAAAANAAAAAAAAAAAAAAAATCTAATTTAATATTTTATATTCAAAGAAGAGAGTCACATACAGATAAGAGGATAACACTTCAACTGTAAAGACAGCATGTCACAAAAGATACTTTATTAAAAGATCACATATCAGATATTCAATACCAACAATGACTAACTCCATTTTTACAGAATGGTTCACATATAGGCATATCATACAATATGAGAAAAACAGCAGCATGATACAAAGATGCTGTCAAAAAGGAAACCAATAATAAAACAGTTGAAAGTATTGAATAGCTTCATGAGACTCTATCCAATATCCAATATAGATCTTACACTGGTTGGCAAAAAGAGAACATGTCAGCACACAAATGCTGCTGTGATTCATATACACACACATGCTCACACACACAAAATACTGTCTCCTCTCTACCTATCCCCCAAATTCTGCTTCTGTATACTGAGTGATGTGAAACTGGCCAATAAGTCAGTCACCTCATCCACCTGAAAAAAAAAAAATTCATACAAAGGTATGAGTTGGCATAAAATATGTCTAAATAAAACACAACTACAAAATATACAAATCCCAGAGCATACATATACTGTATATCTCAGTGTATTTACAGAAAATTTCTTTTTTTAGCATGTGAATCTCAGGATATTTCAGTAAGAGTGCAAGACTCACCTGTTCTTTGGTGCGTGTGTGCTGCAACTGAGTTGAAATGTGCTCCAGCCTCTCTTTAGCTTCACTCTGGCCCATTAAGTTCAGATACTCCCTCAACATTTGAATAATCTATGAGAAGACAACAGATATGAAAAAATGAGCAAGTGGATAGCATCAACACAAACCTTAAAAAAGCAGTGATGGCAGACAAAATCCTGCTAATGTGGTCAGAATCCATATGTGCCAAAGTCCAGAGTAAGTAATATAATTCTCTACCTGCGTAACTTCCCCTCTCAGTGTTTCTAAGCTGCGTGACTCTCCTTCCTGCAAGATGTTAAGCTTAGAGCGTGCCAGATGCAAAGGAGTCCTGCCTGCCCGGTCGAGGGCATCCACGCGGGCTCCTTAACAGAAACATTAAGAATACGTTCTTTTGGTTATTCAAGCTGTAAACCTGAAGCTTCTCAGGCAGTCTGAAATGCTTCTGTAAAGACTATCATTTTTCTTACTTTTTAAGTTTTTTTTTTGTTTGTTTTTCTGGCAATTGCTTTTTTTTTTTATTCAGTATTATAGTAGCGAAGGAGAGGGGATATATATGGTAGAGGCAGAAAACAATGGCATGCAAAAAAGGTCTCCAGCCAGATTTCAACTGCCAAATCTGCAATTTCTTAATTGACACTAGTGGTGTTTCACATATAATTGTTTCACTAAAAAGTCATAAATTCTGCTGCTTCTTTTTCTGTTTGCCAGAAACATGCAACCCTATGCTCATGGCAAAAAAAAAAAAAAAAAAAAAAAAAAAAAGCTAATCTTGTTTCATCTTAGTTAGATTAACCTGTGTTAATCTGCAAATAACCATGTCAACAGTACTGATACTGATCGTTTACACTACATTAATGGCTGAAGTAATGGTCAATGTTAAGACAAAGATACTAAGCAGATTAGCCAAACTGTAAAAATGGATGATTATTTTTAGCTTTTTTTTAATGAAAACTCCACTCAGTATACCATTCCGCTTCACACTGTCATGGAAATAAATGGAATAATCCCTATGAGAAGTGCAGTATGACAGTTTCTTAAAAAGAAACACTTCATTTCATATTAATGTACACCTTGCCATACATAATCCATGACTTTGCAGCAGTGGTTTGCAGCACTGTACATTTTCCCTCATATACAATAAATTTAAAGGGGAAAAAGGAATCATTAAGTTAAAATTGAGTTTGTCTCTCTTTAGTTTCCGTTCATTTATTGAAATCCCTATAACAGTTATTTACATTTTTACAGTGGGGTTCAAAAGTCTGAAACCACTGTGAAAATGCTTCTGTTTTGCATTCATTTTGAATTTAATATCATCTTAACAATTTGGGTGAAAAGTTGAGTCTTTGAAAATGTATATGAATTTCAGAATATTAGTATTTGGTATGCCCCCCTTTTTGCTTTAATGACAGCATGCATTCGAGCTGGCATGGACTCCACAAGTTATCCCAGCATGAATGTTCCATAGAGCTTCTTGTGATGTCAGACTTTCCGATTATTTACAGATTTACATGGAAAACATCACAGATTTTTGATGTGGTCTCNGTCAGACTTTCCGATTATTTACAGATTTACATGGAAAACATCACAGATTTTTGATGTGGTCTCAGATATTTGGTCTCCACTGTACGTGTGGTTCCATACATTTTTTTTTTTTAATTTACACCCATTCAGCTTTTCATGTTATTGTACTGGTTATTTCTTCCTCTAAAATGGCCATGTAGAAAGGCCTTTTTCAAGCACAGACTCATTGAAAGGTTTGTTTAATTGGTGCATTCATAGGAGATCATTTTGGGAAAATTAACTTGACCTTGACCTAATTCCCCAATTTAAAAAATTAGCTTCTGAATGCAATGTTGTTTTGCAGCTGATTCCCATTTGGATCTCAAAATGCACTCAAACTGAGAGAAGTAACACATAAAGAATAAACACCTCCACTTTAGCCTCATTCTGGGTTCTCACCTCCTCTCAGTAATGTGGTGATTACAGGCACATGGTTGGTACAGGCTGCTGCAGACACACAGGATGAAATGGGCATGTTGCAACACAAAATACATTAATAAAGCTGTTGTCAAGCTCTTGCAACGCAGTCATGATGCATGCATGGACATATTACTAACTAACAAGCCAGTAACATTATGCAGCATGTCTGTTTGTATCACAAGTGTGAATCTGCTGCAGCTGCACTGCTGTGTGTCAGAATGAAACTCATACGCATTTCTGACAGCGATACAGAGATTACATGCCATAATTTCATGTTTTATCTTACCCAGATGGAGGGGGGTATTCCCCAGACTGTCTCGCTGGTTGGGGTCAGCGCCATAGCTCAGCAGCAATTGCACTGAAGACAAAAAAATAAAACACAAGAATGTGAAAAATAAACAATGAACTAGAAAATTATGTACTGTAACAGCTCCAGCTGGATTGTTAGCTCAGCTAGCCAGTGCATAAAGAATGACTGGAGAGTAAGTTGCGGTTACTGCCAACCGTTTTATTAAACAACTAGGGCAGTGAGATTTTGCAACCCAAAACAACAAACAGGCTAGCTAGCCTACCTTCAGCTAAAACTTAGCTTACACAGAGACAATCTGTTTCACAGGAAAACTCTCTGGGGAGAAAACTGATTTCCTTAATCTACTAAAGATACAGCTCTCCCCTGAAACCAAACCCTCCCTGGAACCAAGAAAACCGGTCCACTGAACTTGCTACAATATTTTTCAAATTTCAAAATGAAAAAAAAACTAAAACAAGTTCAGCATCAGCAGTACAGGGATTCCTAACAAATACACAAATATACACTTAGTTGCCAGTATATTAAGTAAACCTGTGTACTATGTTGCTACAATGTTTATTGATCACTTATAATTATTTGTCAACTACATGGTTACCTACAGAATGGCACTACTGGAGTGTATTATCATTCAGCCATTCTGCTGCATAGTACATGATTTATACTAATATAACACTATTGTGTGTCATTCTAAAAGCTAGGAATTAACATACCGATGCTCTCATTGCCATTGCAGGAGGAGAAGTGGAGGGCTGTCCTTCCCTTGTCATCTGCTGCACAAGGGTCTATGTCATCTTGCAGGAGCTTTCGCACTAGAAGAGCACAGCATTCTTAGCAAAACACCACTCTCCATCATCCCCACTGTCTTGACATGCATATTAGTTGCACGACATTTTACCACCTCGCTCTTCATACCTGTGTCAATGTCATTTCCATTTGCTGCTTCCCTCAGTCTTTTCACAGCTGTGGAGACATGCAAAGCAGAAAGTATGTAAATATTGCTTTATGATTGAATGGGACAGACTTCATGATATCAGAGCCGCAGACAAAAACAGCATTCACAGGCACATTGGCTTTACTTTCAGAGGCTGCTATCTGATTAGGAAATAACACATTGCTGAGGTTAACTGGTGCAGACACTAGGAGATACTGATATAGATGTATGTGAGTAGATATCATCTGGGATTGTAGACCATGAATGTTGGTCTTAAGCGCTTAATTGACACAACTTCCTACCAGTATTTCAATATTTTAGCATTTATTGATTAATGATTGCCTTGTCACGCGTTTGGTCAGTTCCACTTTAATCTTAGAGACCATATCACTAAATCTAGTAATAATTGTATGAAGCCACATGGTTCCTTACCATAAATATCTTTACCAATAGGACCGAGGCTCCGTGAAGCTCTGCCATGCCGCCTAGCCTTGCTTCCTGTCACCTTCCCCAGTTTGTTCGCCACACTATCGGCGCCCAGCTCAGTCCGACCCGGCTCCCACAACAAGTGCAGGTACCGGAGCTCTTTGTCGTCTCTCTGTTCGACTCTACCCAACACCACTTTGCCCTCCCCAATCCCGCTTATTCCAAACCCGACAGCAGCAGTCCTGTCGTCCATCCTCTCCGTGTTACCCATCTGCTCTCCATCCGCCTGTCGTGTTTCAGCCTCTGGTCCAGGTTCTAGCATGTACTCCCCTTCGGAGCTGGATCGGTCATTATCCGAGGCTGTTGCAACGATAGGGTTCCATCCGTCCATAATTTTAGCGCAGCATATGGAAGCTGTTTACATAAACTCGACATGAAAGGTTCCAACTACTCTTATCAAGGCCAAAAGGAAATAAAACATTACATCTGATCTGTTAGCGACGTCTGCGGCCATGGCGCAGCGCGTCAACAACACGGAAACTTTCCCTTTAAATTCTTATCAGCCTGGTTAATTACTAATTCTCTTGCAAATCTAGATGTCTTATGTCAACACGGTTAAAATGTTTCCTATTTAACACTTTCCATTTCATCGAATTAAAGTAGTAAAGGGCACACCCATTATACGATAAAGTCTCAGCAGTAACAGCCAATAAGATTTCGCGTTGTTCATTTGCTCCGGTCCAATAGGATCAGTGCAACCAAGCAGCCAATCAGCCAATCAGACTGTGCCCACGTTGACTCAGCGTCTGCTCCGCACAAGCATATTATAGAAATTAATAAATGTAATAATTACGCCCATTTTTGCGGTCATTTTTTTTTTATGGCAAGTAAAACTCCTGTCTCCTTTTTTTGTAACCTTTTGTTAAATCGTTATTTACTAGCATTCAAAAATTTGGAATCCCCCAAAATGTTTCATGTTTTAGAGAAATTGATACTTTTCTTCACCAAAATGGCAGTAAATTGATTTAAATATGTAGCCAATAATGCTGCAGATGACTGCTATAGCTGGAAATGACTGATTTATAATTCATTATTCACTTAAGACTGCAAAGCCCCATTTTCAGCAGCTATTACTCCAGTGTCTTAATGAGAAATTATTTTAGCTCATCATTAATGAATCATTTTAAAATGCTAAATGGTTATATTCGGGATCCAGGTAGGGACCCCTTAGGTGTCATGTAAAAAAATAAAAATAAAAAAAAAGTTAAAAAAAAGAGAACCTCTAAGGGGACATGGAAGAAAAAAAATTGGCCTTTTTTTTCCTTGGATCCTTTAAGAGTCCACTATGTGCAGTGTGTGTGTGTGTGTGTGTGTGTGTGTATCGGTGTGAGAGAGAGACAGAGAGTGAGACAGAGTCAGAGATGTGTGTGGCATTGGTTTATGTTGGAGATTAAAACAGTTTAACATAAATGCTGTGACAGTAGTATGAAGACGAGTTTGTTGTAAAATAAAAGGCTATGGCTCTTTAAGAAAAAATCAGAATCTCCCCATGTTTTCCCTGCCAGGAGCTGAACGTAGTGATGGGAGGTTAACCCTGAAGTTGATAATAACTTCAGCCCTGAAGCAATAAAGAAAGCTCCCCTGTGGTTCCTGACCACAGTCTGGAGGCTAAAGCAAGAAAGATTAATACTAAAAATAATCAAACTCATGGGCCAATTTCAATGAAATTTATCATGATGGCTCATTTTTTTTTTTTTTTTTTANTTTTTTTTTTTTTTTTTTAACTAATTTTGGGGGGGGAAGTTTGGCCTTGATGGAGGTATGCCCTCTCAGAGCACCTTCTTGTTTTTTTTATGAATTCACCCAATGTCCCTATACTTTTTCCAGCCCGGACTATGAATTATTATAGAATGTGTAACATTAGTTCAGGAAGAAAATGTTTGTCTATTATTTTGCAACTGTTGTAAGCATTTAATATAATTGGATAAAACAATCAGAAATCAAGTTCCAATCCAGGAGAAACAGAGGCTCCAGCTTGTGTCAGGTAGTTCGGGGGCAGCAAGGGGTGGACGTCTGATGTGTCAGACTCCAGTTCAGTAGGCATCAGTCCAGAATAATGAGCATGCTGCGGTGGCTGACTGTTACCGACAACACCCTGCTGCTTCAAGTATCCTTGAAGACAGAACGCTGGCGGCTTGTGATGGGTAAGAGCGAATTTGAAACATGACTCTAAGAAAAAAGGAAAACACAGAAATTAGACACATCTATGGATACATTGACTAATACAGTTTTTAAAGGTGGGGCCTTATTCATTCCTAAGTTGGTTATCCAGCGCAAGCGTTTTAGGCTTCCACACTGGAGTCTTTCTCTGACTGAGGCAAGTCACAGCTCACACATATGAATAGAACAAATACGCTGACAAAACTCTTGGCAGCTTTTAAAAATATACTGGACATAAAAGTTGCAAATACAATTTTAAGTAATTTTTGAGTGTGATTTTTCTTGTTAGTGTAACAGCTGTTTCTCTTTCTTGTGTAGTCTGTGATAGCCAAAAATCTTTTTGGGGCAGAGGGTGTCACGTGGGTACTATATCAACTGATCTAATTGATGCACAGGACACCATTGTTCCCGTTAAGGACAAAATCTCTCCTGTGACATCATTAATCGAGTTGTTCCTCAGAAGCGCCACATGTTTAAAAGTTTTAATCCCCAGAACGCAGCAATATATAATGTATGATACCTGCATAGAAGGCCCTGAGGTCAGTCTGGACACAGTGTTCAAGGAAACGCCGCAGTGGCTGGATGTGAGACATGGGAGCATCCCATTTTGTTAGGAAGTCCTCAATAAGGTGATGAATTGCCTTGGGTCGTGGTAAGTGCCAACCAGAGGGACGACGCCTCATGTCTTGCTCTGGGGGAAAAAAAACTTTGTATTAATTTTAATATTGACTTCATTATCTGTCAAAACTTCATGACACGTTTTTATAGTTTATAATTTTTGTAGTAGCATTAAACAATTTGACTACTGCAGCACAGAAAGGCTGAGAAAACAATCTCACAGCAATTAACATTTTGTTTTGGGTAATGCTTTAGCAAAGACCTCCCTACTTACAGACTGAGCAGAAACAGAATAACACTGGCATCACAATTTGAGTTCTCTGTCTGGTCTCTGATGTTTTACTCCTGTTATGATCTTGTGACTATTGAAAGATAAACAAGCCAATACTTGACCAGTCACCCATTTACTTCAATTTTGTTGTTTTATGTTGGGCTGCTAGGGTAAGTTAGCTTGTTTGAGCTTTTGTGCTGGGAATGGCTGCTCATGGTTTTATATGAATCAGCTTGTTCTGGTTTTGTTAGTCTGGATACTCCTGAAAGCTGAAAACAAATGTGTTGCTTCTCAGTGCGAGTATCTGTACTAATTCAGTGATTCAGTGCTAATATAAAAATACTGCTTAATGCATCTTTAAAAAGTACATTTACTTCTTAATGGCAACAAGCATCCCTACTCACCAGTTGGAAGTGTATCATAGTAGTACAAAACAGGGTGCAGAAATTTGGATTTCCAGGCTTGAATCCAATCTTTTTGGGACCTGTCAGGTCCCAGAGTGTCTGTGTGATTCAGCCCATACTGCATGATTACAACCAGCAGTCCACGCTTGGGGACCTCATGGCCAGAGAGAGAGGAGAAATCAGACAAGGCCTGGACTGGAAACTCCTCCAAGTATTCACAGTGAGAGCTTGGAGTCAAGGAGAGAGAAGGAGATGAAAGTTTGATGAGCATAATCAGGATTAACTATGACTTTGTCCAGTCAAGATCTCTTACCTCTATTTTGTGTAAATTACAAATACTTTGCAAGACAACTTTTAAAATTATGTACAATAATAGGTATAATGTATATGTATAATATAATAACAAAGTATTTCTGGAGATATCAAAAACACATACTTTTGAAGAAGGACGACATCTGCAAGCACTCCAAACATTTGGTAAGGCCCTGAGGCCTCATTGACCCTCCTCAGAATCCAGGACTTCAGCTGAGTTATCTGCAGTTTTGTTGATGGCCATGGGTTGTTATGATATCTTTGCTCAAGCACACGATGTACCGTTCTCACTGTGGCAGAAAATTCATTAATTTATGCAATTACTGATCCTATGCCATCACCTTATTAGAAAGTCCACATGACCTACAGTGCCGTAAAAAAGTATTTTCCCCTTTCCTGATTCCTTCTATTTTTGCACATTTGTCACACTTAATTATGTCCAAACTTCAAACAAAATGTAATAGAAGACAACAACAGCCTAAGTAAACACAAAATCATTTATTGAAGGAAAAAAAAGCTATCCAACACCGCTATCCAAAAATAGAAGAAATCAGGAAGGGGGGGGGGGGGGGNGGGGGACAAATACTTTTTTAGAGCACTGTATATTCCAGCTGTGGTTTGTCTGTGCATGGTCCATCACCATAACATGACCCAGTCCTTCAAATCAATAAAGGCTCTTTGAAGTGATATGACTGACATTGTTTGCTGTAAAGGCCAGAATATAAAAAAATATCAGTTGGTCTTTCACCTGTGTAACGGAATCCATGGATGAACCCTCCAGCAGATGAACGGTAGTCTCTGGAGTGGGCAGCAGTCCCAAGCAAAAACAGTCCAGGGGTGCCTCGGCCCTCATACCAAGCCGTCACACCTGGTAATCTCCCTTTTGCAACTTCACTGCTGGGTGGGCAGGCAGATCTGTGGAGATGATCCATTTTAATCAGAAATGAGAGCATCATCTAAATTAAACAGCAAGAGCTGTTCTTGATATGACATGATACAGGAAAAAATGTATTTCCCTAAAAAAAGGGCTGAAGGCCATATCCTCAAAAGACAAGAGAATCAGAAAAACATTAAAGGACCATACCACCCATTATAAAAAGCGCTGAGTAAATGTATGTTGCTACTGGGGAATATAGTCCCAAAAAAAGAGCTGCATATATCGAAAAATTTAAATGACTGTGACTTCATAAGGCTGCATAACTATTTGATTTGTACCACTTGAATATTTGATTTTGAAAGATTAAGAGATTTTACAAAATATCAGGAAAGCTGAAAAACGGTTTTATCCTTTGGGAAATGATTGTCAGTAACCTTACGTGTATGAAAATTGAATATATTAGGCTCAAACATGCAAAATGGATGGCACGGTCCTTTAAAAATGTACGTGGACACATTTGCAACAAGCACACAATGTCATATAAATTCATACCCATCAAATATACTGAAGTTGAAACGGAAGCCAAGACATCGAATCACACGGTCATAAGGCTGTCGCAGCGCAAAGTTGTCATCTGGAAAGCCAGCCAACACGTCGTCTAATCTCGGCGTGGAACTGTTCTTCCAATTGGTGCTGTCCAGGAGTTCGGCAAGAGTCACATACAACCGGGCTCTCCTCTCTTTACCACTGGCTCTCCTTTTGCTATTAGTCCTTCTTGAGCTCCTTTCACTTTCTTTTTGTTGAACGATAGCAACTGCCTCCAGGCTTCCATCCGCAAGGCCATCAAGGGACTTTAGCTGGTATGTGTCTAGCAGCTCATTGTTCACAGCTCTGAAAGAAAATAGGTCAATCTCACTTGAAACGACTGAAAGGCTTTAGTGTAAAACAACTGTTAAAGTGATGCACTGTATGTAAAGCAATGTGGCTGTAAATTTAAAACAAAAAAAAAACAAAACATAAAAGACAAGTAATGAAATTTGCAGATCATTAGCACTACCTAAGATCTCCAACATAATGTGTTTGCCAAGCTAGTCGAACAGGGCTGGCACTGTACATATGGATGTGACTCGCTTTTCCCAAGATGCTCTGAGCTGTTTCAAAGGCAGAATTCCCTTTGCCTAGAATAAGTACTGCCTGGTCCTTGTAGTCCTCTGGGTCAGTAGAGATGGACTCATAGCCCTCAACCAGGTCAGAACCAACAAACTCTACCTGCTGGGGAACCCACAACCCTGTGGCCACCAGAAGTACCCTAACAGAGAGAGGGGACAAGGCTGCAGCATCATGTAATCCACCATGCTTCCTGAATATTTCTTTGATGTCTAAAGCTTTAAACTCTAGGTGCATTATTATGCTCAATACCTGCATGTATAATCTGAACCATGCTGATCAGTCAAGATGTAGCTGTTGTTGGCTGACTGCATGGCTCTGATCTTCCCTATGTCCACGCCGTACCGGACTCTCAGCCCAAGTTCCTTTGTGAATGTGGAGAGGTAGAGAGGGTAAGCATCAGCTGAAGGATAGAACTCCTTGCTGAATCGCTGGAACAGGAGGTCAGGTTTGTCACTCAGCAATGAGTTCCAATCGTGTCGTAGATTGAACTCTCTGTTTCGTCTTCCTGTGAAGATCTTGTTGATACTTATGAGCTTCCTGTGTCTGGGATATCTTGACACACAAAAGAAGAGAGGTAAATGTCAGATGAGAATAGATGAACACAAACATACACAGTGGCTGATGGAGCTGTCACAAACTTATAAGCTCTCCTGTCCACTTTCTGAGTGACCTACATGTTAAAGAAGCTGCCAGGTCCCAAGTTCCTCTCAAAGATAATGTAGTCTCTTTTAGCTTTGGAAAGGAAGTGCCCCATCTGCAGTCCTGCAGGACCAGCTCCAAGCACACAATAGCCATAGTGGTGGTGGTGATCAAATGAACAGTGGATAAGGCCAATCAGGATGGAAAGGATCAGATGATGGAGGCTGGAATCCATTTCCTGCTGAACACAATGCAATATGACAAAAGTACCTGAATATCAATAGTAATACAACAAATAAAATCCATTAATAATCGGAACACTTAAGTATAAGGTCTTGTACTCAACGTTGTTAGAATGTTTATAATTGCTGCTAAAAAGTTAACAGATTTGGATGGAGCCATATTGAAATAGGACACACAGGAAATATACAGTATATTCAAATATTCTAAGAGTACAGTTATGGTCAATTGTTGTTCTGATGGATCATTATGCCTGAGTCAAAGTGCATTTGTTGATATCTTTAATTGTAATATGAAGATTTGTTTTATTTTGAATGGCAGAATATTGTCGAAATAACAATACTGCGTCTGTCTTCTTTGATTAATGAGACGCTACAATATCTAACAGTTTGAGGACAAATACAACTATTAGGTCGTAAACAGTGAATTACTCTCGGTTACATAAGTTCCATAAACGATCTGCTAAGAACAGCGAAAAACAAAACAAAACGACTCATTAACACTCAAATCATCCATTGTGGTTATTAAACTTTTCCATGTAGCGTTTGCGTGACTAAACGATGTTTAGTTCTAATATTTAGGTTTTCAACTTTCCAAACTGCACCACCGCCACAGATGTATAACTCGTGTTACGGATTAACTAGTGGCTAAATTATCTGGTGACGTTAGCTTGACTGAGTCAGGGCTTGTAGTCATATTAGTTTTTCTGTTTGCTAAATTTTATAATTATAAATTTAAAATGGAAACCTACCATTCAATTCGAAAATAAACTAAAGTTATTCAAAAATGATCAAATGAGGTTCTGACTCAGTTTGATCAGTTTATTAAAGAGATTAGATATGAAGACATTTGTGGCCAATCAGAGTTAATATATCTTACCACGTTAATTTACCTGTAAAGTGTGTATATGTCCCTTGTTTGTATAGCAATTATAATTTTTGTATAACAACTATAATTTAAATTTAAAAAAAAAAATATTAGAAATAGTGAGAGATTATTTAGCTGTCCCCGCTAATGCCTGGTTTCTTGTTGGCTACACAATTTCACTCAAGTTCAAGACTCCAAACAATATTGAGATGGGTTTGTATTACACTTCTTAATAAAACAAGTCGACAATAAGGATTTCGCTTAAACAACTAAACGATCTCTTCGTATTCCCAACATCTGCCAGGTCCAACTCACCAGTTAACCAGGCCACTCGTTAATCCGGAACCCCGGAAGTAGTTTTTAGAAAGATGCACGCAGCTTTCATTTATTTAGTCACAACTCCTCTGTGTTTTAGAAGGAGGCCAATATGCCGATTTAACAACTCCAAATCCGTTAGAATGACTGAAAATTGCCGGTTAAGTGCAGTATCTCCGAGCTCTATTCCAACCGAAGTGCTATCGCATCTGTTGGGATGCAGCATCCCAACAGATGTGACGTCCGCAAAAGGAACATATATGTAAACAGGTACATTACCTTTTATACAGGTCGACAGTCGTGCCCAGCATTGGTGTGCATGTCGTAAATCTGTCAAAACAGCCACTCGTGTATTTGTGTGCATGTGTGCTTAGTCCCCTTTTAACAGCCCCACGTCCCCATAGGATCAAGAAAAAAGAAAAAAAAAAAAAAAACCCNAAAAAAAAAAAAAAAACCCAATGGTATGGAAGGCTGTATCAGAAACGGGCGTGGTTACTATTGATTAATGCATATTTTTAAAGCACTTCAAATAACTTGACCAAATTAAGTAAAAATAAAAACACAGAAACTTCACTTAGATAGAAGCAGTGCACATTTACGATAATAGTGATGATAGCCAAAGTAATATTTAGGATTCAAAACAGAAAAAGAAGCTATAAAAATGTGAAGGGGTTAGCATTTTCATAACAGAGGCGTCCAATTAAAACTGCGCGTACACAAAATGTTACTACAGCCATTTTCCAAAAACAAAACCCTCTTTTAGTCTCCCTGTTATTTTGTCAAATCCCTGAATTTCCTAAATCAAATGTTCAGGTGAAACCCACCTTAAAATTCACTTATGGTTCATACAGTTTGATTTCTCAGTAAAAGTCGTCTTCTCCGCCTTCTATGGCGGAGACAAATTTCTTCCGTGCAGCTCCGTGTTGGTCAGGGTTTTTATTTTTTTTATTGTTTTTATTTAAATTATAGTTGTTATACAAATTAGTAAAGTTATTTCAACAAAACTGTAGTGTTAGCTGTCATGGATTACTTACAAACTTGTTTCAAGTCTCTACAAGTTGATTTCAATGGCGTACTGGAATAAACAAACAGATCACGGTCTGGATGGTTAAAAAAAAAAAAAAAACTCCAGTAGTAACGTGTATGCAGGTTGTATGGGCTCAAACATGCGAAACCACGTGTATGGTCCTTTGATAAATCAGATGTGGTTACGATTATTAACAGATATGTATCCGATAGGCAGTTCACTAGTTTGTCTTTACTGATAAGTGTTAGGCTGTCACGCCACAAAATTCCTAAAAGGAAACATGCATGTATCCTCCACTGCAGGAGACATTTGGAGGAGAAAACAAAGCTCCTCTGCTCATTTGGGACAGCGGAGACAACTTCAGAGAGGAGGATGGAGGGGAGGAGACATTTTTGTACATTTGGGATGCACCTCAAAAACAAAGACACAAAAGACCACAGCATAGCAGTTTAGAAAGCCTCTTTATTGCATTATACCAATACATCACAACTGATGCCATTTCAGAGGTACAGATGAATGAAAACATTACCAAAGAATTACAGGAGATGCTTTTTTTCCTTTCTTTTTGTTTGGATTTTCTGAGTTTAAGAGTGAAAGAAAGCAATTCTTTTTATTTATTTGTGAGCAGTTTTCTTGGTAGCAACATGTTTCTCTCACTTCCCAGCAGTGTGAGCCAAAAGCCTCCCTTGAGCACAGCCTGTAAGGGGTTCATCCTGATCATTGACCCTTGTATCTCTGCAGAACCATTTGTCATACATCTACTGACCGGATATTTTAACTCCTCATTTCTGCATTAAGCCTTAACTGCCAGTGAGAGTATAGTGTATGCAGGTTACAGTACTGAAATACAAGGCGAAATTGCCAAATCTAAGCAATATGGCCTTCAAAACTACTGAATCTGCCTTTGGTTTCTACCTTAGCGGCTCCTCCCTCATCAAGCTGTGCCCTGAGAATACAGTGTGTGCCGTGAGAAATAAAACTACCCCACCACCCCACTGAAGCTTAAACCTAAAAATAACAAATACACTGATAGTGATAAACATAAAAATCAATGCATGTCCAGGAAAAAAGAACCAACAACCCTGCCCAGTATATCTCAGCTGTGTATAAGGCTTTAATGTGTTGGCATTTGGTTGCACTTAATACACTAGCATGTCCATGGTCTCTGAAATTTACATGCTTATCTGTCCTGTTCTATCAGTATTTGAATTAAATGCGCTAATGCAGTGGTTTATAATATCTAGGCTTAAGTTATTCTTTTATATCTCAGTGCAAAAATAAGACAAATTCAGCACAGGCACAATCGGATACCTACAGTGAAGGTAAATGAGTCTCAAATTTTGTGTTACTGTATAGATATCAGCCTCTACATTAATTTTTGCATTATCCAGCCCAAAAGCTTTGTCACATGTTGAGTACTAACCGCAGCTAAATTGATAGAATACATTGCAGCACATTAACCTCCATTATAAATTGAGGCGAGAGCATGAGCCATAATAAACAAGTAGAACTTCCATACTTAACCATTATAAAAACTTATGCATAAAATACAGATCTATAGATCAAGATATTGACTTTGGTCCCCTTCCAGTAATCTGTCTTCATTTAAGTTTATGTCTGTTTTTTTTTTTTTTTTTTTNTTTTTTTTTTTTTTTTTTTATCTTGTTCAATTAGAAAAATAGATCCTAAATCAGAACTGTTATAATTGGAATGTTTGCTTACAAAAATATTTTCTTTTTTTTTTTTCCCAGAGAATGAAAAATTAAGCATAAGAAGAGAATTCTGGCCCAAAAATAATGTATGTAAATGTCAGCATGGTGATTGTCCGAGTGTACTGGCTTCTTTTTTGTGTGAAACTGTGTCGAGAATGCATAGATTGTCAAAGATAAAGAGATCTAAGAGACTGTCAGAGGACACAGCTAAGTCCCTGCCTCTGGTTCATACGTTTCCTCTCATTCATAGGTACAGTAATGTTTGCTTGTTTGTGTATGTTTGGGTCTATTTATGATGCAGTTTAATCCTCGGGCAAGAGACCACCGTGGCTGTTCATTCAGGCTTGGACTCAGCGGTCTCACTCTTGGGCTCGCTCTCCTCGTCACTTTCGACGCCAGTGCCAGTGCCGGTGCGGGTGACAATGCGGCGCATGGTGAAGGGCATGTCACCACGCCTGTAATGGAGAAACATGTCAGTGAAGAGGCTGGTGATTAGGAAGTTTAGACTTGCAAAAAAAACAAGTTAATGAAACAGTTCAAGGTGTCCATATAGTTAAAAGTTTGTAGCAATATCCAACGAGAAATGATCACCTTCCTGAATAAATCACAAATCAAATAATTTACCGCTTTAGAAGTCAACAACACAGGATGTTAATTTCTTGGAAAAAAAAAAACAAAAAACAAACCATAAAATGTTTTGTCCTATGTGTTTGACCAATCAATAATACTTACCCTCCATGAATCGCCACCTTATTGTGGTAGAGGGGTTTTCGTGTCTGTGTTGTCTGGGGTNCCCTCCATGAATCGCCACCTTATTGTGGTAGAGGGGTTTTCGTGTCTGTGTTGTCTGGGGTAAACAGCCCCTGCTAGGGTCACCCAAGAAAAATTGGTCCCAGTTGAGGGACAAGACTAAAGAGCTGTTTATAGACCTTTTATGAATTGGAGCTATTTGAAACCAAGCTACCACCTCCTGGAACAGGAAAACTAGGGCTTCCTCTTGGAGCCAGGCCTAGGAGGAGAGCTTGCAGGTGAACGGCAGGGCCTGCAACCATGGGGCCTGGTCAAAAAAAAAAGTGATTAAAAANAAAAAAAAAAAAAAAAAAAAAAGTGGGACTGCCACCATGTGGACCCACATCCGCACAGGAAGACATAAGGTTGGGTGTGTTGCCATTTGGGCAGAAGGTGATGGTGGGTGCTTAGTCGGACTGATTCCTGGCCGCAAACTGGCATTTGATATATTTGGGCTCACCTCCATAACAGTACCGGCTGTGGAACAAAACTCCTTGATAGGGGCTGGACTCTACTTCTCTGCAGCTGCTAAGGGTAAGAGGCACCGGGCGGGTATGGCTGAGGGCCTCTGTTGGGAGTTTTGCTTGTTGTCTCTTTGTGATTACATGTTGCGTGACGGAAGACTGACTGTTTGTCTGCGCTGAGCTAGAGAGGCTCCAACAGGAGCCAGTAGTTTTGCAGTGGGCCTATGTAGTTCTGTCAGCTTCATCAGGCTGTGACTCAGACGTACACTGAATTGGTTTGCAGCTGGGATGAGTGACAGCAACTCCAAATCTGAGGCCACCGTACTCTGCTGGAAAAACGGTGGACTGTCCCCTCCAGGTGGGGGAGTGAGATACTAGGTGTTGACAGGTGTATCGGTGCGGCGTCTACAGTGACGTGGACGCTGCATCGAACTGTGGTGGTGAAGAAAGAGCTGAGCCTGAAGGCAAAGCGCTCAATTTACCAGTCAAAATACATTGTAACTTTTACCTACGGCCAACGCCACCACTGTTATGAACACAACAGTGAACGCTTGGGTGTAAAATTTTTGGTTTGCCCACCTGAGTTTAGTCTTCAGACTGCAGACTTCACGGTTCATGGCATCTGCAGACTCTGTGGCATCCTCCAGCTCCCTCTGGAGTTTCCTGCGGTTAGCATTGGCTCTCTGGGCCTCTTCCTCAGCCTCCTCCAGCTGACGCTTCAGCTGCTTCATACGAGAGTTCAACTTATCTACCTAAAATGCACAAACGCACGACACAAAGAGTTAGATTAGAAAAGGCACTGATTTTCATTCTCTGTGATATCAGCTACAATTTTGCAATGCTGAGCTCATACGAGCTCCCTCTTTAAGCTGTATTTTGGCATCAAAATAAAATTCCACCAACATAGATAAGTTTCCAGGGAAATGGAAATGACAGATATTGATTGACACAAACATTTGTTATTGGTTTGACAGTGGTGATGTAACATCTCTGACCTGGTCTTTGTACTGCTCTGTGTTGCGTCTCTCATCATCCACCTGCAGGATGACCTCTTTCAATTTCTTCTCCGTGCGTCTCACAAGCTTGGTAGCTCCCTGCCTCTCCCTAAGTCAAGAGCACAACATTTTTCAGACTAAAGAGGAATTTGTATCAGTGGTGGAAGAATTACAGACGAGTTCAACATCAACATCTGAACTGATAGAGTCCATGAAAGATTAAACTTTTAAACAGCAAAACTGCAGCATTCAGTTTTCTTTGACGTTTCTGAGGCTTCACCTGGTCTCCATGTCCAGCTGTTCCTCCAGCTGAGCGATCTTTGCTTCCAGGGCAGCCATGTTGGCCTTATACTTGGACTTGACTGTTCCCTCCAGCTCCTGCAGCTTCAGCTTCAGCTCCTTGTTCTGACGCTCCAGCTGGGCTCGGGCTCCTTCGACACGCTGGGCGGAGCTACGCTCCGCAGTCAGTTCCACGTTCATTTGGTCAGTCTTAAAGAGCGAGACAGGGATTGTGAGTTTGTGCTAAAATACTGTGCTGGAACTAGTGTAGCAGTAGTTTGAAAAAGCCTACTGAAACTTTGCATAAAAAGCCATGCGGATGAGTTTTAGATGGGTTAGCAACTGCTAATGGGCAGGCTGACACTGGAACACGCCAATTCCAAACTCATGTTGGCTTTAGACAGTTTTCAGTCTACAGACCTGCAGCATGGCTTTCTTCAGCCTGTCGTTGACCAGCTCAGTGTTGCACTGTTCCTCCTCCAACTCCTCCTCCAGTTGAGCAATGCGAGCCTCCAGCCTTCTCCTCTCCTCTGCAATCTGGGCACTGAAAAATGGAGGAAAGAAAGATGGCGAGGGGCGGATGAGATATGAAAGACAAGGAGGGAGGGATACAGGGAGGTTGGCCAAACAGAAAAAAATGGGTCAATAACACCTGATTCAGACAGTGACACAACAAGATCAGTCTTATGGAGTCTGATTTCTTACTTCTTGCCGGCCTGGTTATTAATCTCATCCTGCAGCTCATCTCTCTCCTGCTGAGCTTGCCTCTTCGCCCGCTCTGCAGCTGCCAGCTCCTAAAGAGGGATCAGCAAACAAGGGTGGCATGACTAAGAGTGCGAAGTAGCTCTTGCAGTAACAGGCTAATTAAATTTGACACTTTAAGACTTTTTTTAATGCCTTCTCTGACTGAAATTCAAGACCTGCTTCAAAATAACAAAATGGCAAAAATATACAACCAGTTACTAGGTTTAGTGACCTTTTTTATTTAAAATGATGAATGTATATTTTTTTAGTTTCCATGATTGTCCAAATACTGTATATTTATGGGCACATAAAGGGGCAATTGAAAGGGGCGGAACTAAAAAACTGAAAATAAAAATGGAAACATAAATGGCGTCATGACTGTATCGTAAGGGTACATAGGCATTCAAACAAACATTATTGTAACGTTTGACTCAAAATGACAAAGTAGTAACATCTCCTATAACCTGAACATGTCTATCCTCATTCTCACACTTATATCAAGAATCTTCTAGCAGAAAGAGTTCTGTGGCCTTCATCTCAATTTCTGCTCCACATACTTTTCATTGTTTCAAGTATTCAGTCAATTCATATAGTAGAGTACACTATACTCAGTTTTTTGTCTGTACAGAGATTAAGCAAGTCCATGTACTATGAGTAAGGATTTGTGAACATCCTAAGTAAGTGGTTTTTAATAATCAGCATTTAGAAAAATTTTATAAACTTAGCAGACAAGAGAGGATGCTTGATTGAGTAAGTTATTTGACAACTACAAGATGGAGCACGTGGGGAATAGAAGAGAAAAGAGGTGTGTATGCTGCTGACCTCCTGCATCTGGATCATGTCAGCCTCCATGCCCTTCAGCTTCTTCTCCGTCTCTTTGCTCTGGGCGAGGATCTCCTCTCTGGACATGCGAGTGTCCTCCAGCTCCCTGACAACGTCCTTCATCTGGGCCTGGGAAGAAAAACAAAGAGAAAGGTTGAGCCAGCCGATAGATAAATTAGTTTTTTTATTTGTAAGGGTTAACAGTCCATTAATCAACAGAAAAATGAGCTACAGTTAGCTTAGAAGGCTAATTTTCAGCTGTTGTCCCTAGCTAAATGTTAAAAAGGCTCTCTAAAATCTTCTGAAATGCATTTGTTTAAAAAAAAACAAAAAAAACATGCAATAGTCTGATAAACTTTAATTCAATAGTAGAACATATCAATAGGAAATATTTAGAAATAAAATAGAAAATGTTTTTGTTTAAGTCGACAGAGATCAACAAAATTAGCAAAATAAGCCATTAAAAAGGCAGCCTAACAAACTCAGCTTCCCTAGTCCTGAGTGCCACAAACAATTTAGAAGACTAAAAACTGTTAATAGGAACAGTCAAACATGGTTGGCAATTTAACATTTGTATCATGTGGACAAAGCCTTATTGTAGCTAAAAACTCACTTGGAGTTTCTTCAGCTGTTTCAGGGTCTCATCGCGGTTCTTGTTAGCCATGTCGATGCCGGCCTCCAGCTCCTTCAGGTCCAGCTCCAGCTTCTTGCGTGCTGCCACGGCAACAGAGCGCTGCTTCCTTTCATCCTCCAGCTCCATCTCCATCTCCCGCACCTGAGGGACACGTTATTTCAGCCAAGTCCCATAATGAAGCCCCAAATAACTGCATCTGTATGCTTAGATCTTCTAAATGCTTTAACAAATGTGGGGTGGGCTGTCTTACCTGTTTGATCAGCGCCCTCTTCTTCTCTTCGCCCATCTCGTCCCGTCCTGCCAGGTCCCTCTCATACTGGGCCTTCATGGCCTGCATGTTGACCTCCAGACGCAGCTTGGCGTCTTCGGTGGCCTGCAGCTCGTCCTCCAGCTCTTCCAACTGAGTCCTCATCTCCTCCAGATGCTGCTCCATGCCACGCTTGGACTTCTCCAGCTCATGGACCTGCAGGACACAGGAGATTGAGAATGGTGAAGTGGATTTGAGATAAGAGGACAAAGGTCCGATGCAGAACGAACAGGAGAACAACCACATACAAATCTGGGTTGACTTACGTTCTTGCCAACATCATCCTTAGAGGATACTAGGTCTTCCATTTCGGCCCGCAGCAGTTTGTTGTTGCGGTCCAGTTCCTCCTTGATGTCAATCAGAGATTCCAGCTCGCGAGTCAAAGCCAATGCTCGGGTCTCCTTCTCTCTGGCCTCGGCCTCGGCATGATCACGCTCTTCTGCGTAGCGTGCAGAGATATTCTTCTCCTCTGTCAGCATCTAGAGAAGAATCAAGGGGGAAAAAGTGTTAAAAGATGACGACGTATCAATATAATCTCTTTCCCAAAACACGATACACATTGGCTCACCTGGTCAAACTTCTTCTGCTTCTTCTCCAGGTTGGAGACAATCTGCCTGAGGTGGTCCTGGTCTACCAGCAGGTCATCTAACTCTTGCTGGAGACGTGTCTTGGTTTTGTCCAGCTTCTCGTAGGCCGCACACTTCTCCTCCAGGCGCTGGTTCGTTCCCTCCAGGTCCCTTTGCAGCCTCTTCTTTCCCTCCTCAACACTTTCCAGAAATCCTGCTTCTTGCTCTGCTTTCTTCTTAAACTCAGCAAGCTGCAGGGCAACAGGTGATCTCACTCAGTTTTCAATGCAGCGTAATAGTTTGTGCTTCCTACTTACTTTGATAGAAATTCACCTATGGCTGTTCGTTGAAAAAAAATAGGCGGTCTGAAGTTCCATATTCACGTCTCTTCTTACCTGAGCCTGCACTGTGTAGAGCTGCTTCTCTACATTCTTCTTGGCTTCTTCCTCTTCCTCCAGCTGCTCTTTCAAATTATTCTGTTCATCCTCCAACTGGCGCAGACGAGTGCTGAGCGACAGTTTCTGCCGCGTCTCCTCTTGGAGTAGGTCCTGTTGCAAACATGGAAGTGTAAAGTGGGATGATAAGCAGCAAGACATTTAAGCAGATAAAAAGATGTCTTGAAGCAGGGTAATATTTCATTTGAATATGTCCTGAACACATGTCAAGTAAAAGTTAAGTCTTGCTTAGGTTTAGATAACAATAGTATAAGTGTAATCTCTGAACATGTCTTTGCTTGGTGGCAGCGTACCTGGACGTCCTGCAGCTGAGACTCCACAGCAGAGCAGTCTTTGGTTGCCTTGATGGACTTGCCCTCTACCTCAGATAGCAATTCATTTACATTATCCAGTTCAGTCTTTGGGGGGAAAAAATAAACACAAATCCTTTAATGTTCAATTTAAATAGATGTACATGGTTACACTACGTAATTTGGTTCAGTTAATAAAAGCTTTTCTGTATTTGTAACGGTACGAATATGATCATAAACAGAAGACAGAGAGCAGAAAATCAATCACATCAATGATGAAAACCTCCTCAGTTTTGTACCTGCATCTTGCTGAGTTTGTCAGCGAGCTCCGCCCTATTCCGCTCGCTCTCTGCATATTTGACCTGCAGCTCCTGGACCTGGCCCTCAGCCTTCTTCCTGCGATGCTCTGATTCCCCTTTCCCCTGCATCAGTGTCTGCAGCTCAATGCTCAACTCGTTCCTCTCTGACTCCAGAGCCTGTTTGGCCTTCTCCACTGAAGCTTTGTTCTGCAGAAGAAGACAAATACAGATGTTTTTTTTTTGTTGTTTTTTCAGTCAAAAAAGTAAATGTGCATTAAGCAAAAACCCTGATTTTACCCTCTTAGCCTGTTCCAGCTGCTCATTTAGCTCATCGAAGGCCTGGCTGTGTTTCTGTCTCATCTCAACCAGCTGTTGCTCATGAACTTTGGCCTCGTCTTCCAGCACCTTCTTAAGCTGTGCCACCTCTGTCTCACGCTTTGTCCTGAATTGGAATAACAAAGGTTACTTTGTTTCAAGCTGTGTAATGGAGTCGTACAGGACACAAAGCTCTTCCTGATCCAATCTTGATTTTACCTGAGTTCCTGCTGAGCAGCTGTGGAGTCCAGAGTGTCCTCCAGCTCAGTCTTGAGGGCCTCCAGCTCTTCTCCGAGGTCCCTGCGGTGTTTCTCCGCTTTGACCCGTGCCTGCTTCTCCAGCTCCAAATCCTCCTGCAGTTCAGAGAGCTGAGCCTCCATTTCACGGATCTTTTTCTGGGCCAGGTTCTTCTGCGCTGCCTCCTCCTCAATCCTAAAGGTAGGAATAGATGAAATAAGTAAAGTAGCTCCCATTACATTGTCACGCGTTACCAACAATATTTCTACTCTGTATAACATTTTTTTAAAGACTCAAGATAACTGTGGGGTTTGTTTAGAAAAAAAAATATTATTACTATATAGTATTACTGACTGAAAGCTTTATGTTTGCATGTGACATGCTTTATGTTTGTGCTTAGATGTGCTTAGATTGTCAAAGGCCTGATATTGTTGAACTTCTAAATCCCTCAAAACCACAAGGGTCCATGCACACCTGGCCAGAGCTGCCTGAAGTTCCTCTTCCTTCTTGGCCAGCTGGGCACGGAGCTCGGCAATCTGGGCCTGCAGTTCAGCAATCTGGTCGTGGATCTCAGTAAAGTCGCCCTCCAGCTTCCGCCGGTTCTTTTCCAGCTCCTGGCGCTGCTTCTCCTCCCTGCGCAGTCGGTCTGACAGAACAAAGAAAAACAAATAACAGATTTACAGGAGAAAAAAATAACCATCTTGTCCTATTTGCCCTCTGTGTCGGAACAACTAGATTAGTATTAAGTTAAATCCATAACATATATTTTCTACCTACCCTCCAGATCTGTGATCATGGACTCATGTTTGGTCTTGAGTTTCTGCAGGCTCTTGGATTTCTCCTCCTCCTCTGCCAGGTTGGTGGTGAACTCAGAGATTCTCTCCTCCAACAGTTTCTTCTCCTGTATTCACAAACATGGCAAAATATGAATATCCCCAAGAGCTTCATTTGATTCAGGTTCTCAAGAGGAAACAAGTAGAAAGACTGATATTACTGATGTGATAAAATCAAAAACCATTTACATATGTCAATGCATTTTAACCAAAAGACAACTAAGAAATCACTATTCCAGTTATGGGGTGGATTCTGCCCATTAGCCAGGAAACCATTCAATTCATCCTAACCTTGTTCAGTTTGTTGTTCTGGTCATCTAGAACCATAACATCCTCTTCTATCTTCTTCATCTTGGCCTCCAAAGTGACCTTCTCCAGCTGGAGTTTCTGTCTGGCAGCCTCCTCCTCATCCAGCTGTTGCTCCAAGTCCTGTGTGCAGATTAAAGAGAGATGCGTCAGCAAGGCTGCACAGAATTGGACAAAAACTTTACTCCATTCAAATCAAAAAGTGAACATTTTATATTGTGTAATGTGCTTAAATTGTATACTTGAGTTACTTGGTGCTCAGTGTATGCAAACTTATCAACTGTACAGAAGCCAACCTTGACTTACTGAGATATTCTGCTGCATTTTCTTCTTTTCTGATGCCAGATGAGAGGCCCGTTCTTCTTCCTCCTCCACGCGGGCCTCCAGGTCATGAAGGATCTCCTCCAGCTCCTGCTTCCTGGCAGCCAGACGGGCTCTCATCTCCTCAGCCTCAGCGCATAGGTCTGTTTCTGCCTGAAGTTGCTCCTGCAGGGCCATCTTCTCAGCATTCAGCTACAAACAGAACAAAACCATCAATATGGTAAGAAGACAAAAGACTTCATTTATCAGCCATCCATAAAATTTACACTCTGCTTTGTCATGAGACAGATAACTTAACTGAGGCTTTGTACCTGCTGCTGTTGTTCCTCCATCTCCTTGAGCTGCTGCTCAGCATACATTTGCTTCTCCTTCACCTTTTTCAGCTCTTCATCCTTGGCCTGCATCTCATCTTCCTGCCTGCTCACCTGCAGTAGGGGCTTAACCTGGGGACAAGTTGTGAAAAGAGGGGGAGTCAGAAAAGACAAAGAAAAACCATGTGCAAATAGGAAAACACTGGTTGTAAATTCTCAGTAACAAAGACAGTGGATAATATGTTTTAGATATTTTAGGAAGATGGAACTGAGATTCACCTTGGTGAAGAGTCTCCACCACTGCCAGTTCCTGAGTTTAAGATAAGCAGCACAGTTTCTTTGGATCACCCTCATTGCAGTCAGCTGCTGCTGCCTCTTGGCAAAGGCTCTGCAAAGCAAAGTCAGACACTGATTTTCTTCTCACAGACAAGTGAAACAAGAAGCACAAAGCCTGACAATGACCATTAAATCATTTTGTGAGAAACAACTTTAACTGGATTCTTATGAGACTACAATCCTACAACATTCTTCTTACTTGCGGGCCACGTAGCCTCTGCACCAGGCCTGGAAGCTGATGATGATGTCAGTAATCTTCAAGTCCCTCTCCTCCTCCAGTTGAGCAAGGACTCCTGCTCTGAAGAAAACTTTACTCTGGCCAATCCGGTACAGGTTTGAATCCAGCTCCAGGCTTTTGATCTGACAGGACAGAAAACTCATTAATCAATCCCACTGCAGATTACCTTGTGTTCATTCTTAACTGTGTGTTACGAGATGTATACGAAACTTATGTTGTGGAGAATATTGTAGCGTCGTACCATGAGCACGCAGGCCTGCTTGCCGTCCATGAAGCCCTTGGGGATGGCATTGGGAGTGAGGATCTCATACCTGAGTGAGACATGTCACAGGATTTTGTTTTCCTTTACACACACCTGCCTGGCAATAAGAAATGTTAATGTGAGCTGTGTGTGTATTAGTCTGTTACCTCTGTCTAAACTCCTGGAAGACGATGCGGTTGGGGAAGCCCTGTCTGCAGATACGGATCCCCTCCAGAACACCATTACACCTCAGCTGGTCCAGAACCAGATGTGGGTCCAGTTTACCAGCCTGGGGAGGAGAAACGAGGAGAGAGGAATATTTACTGACCAGCAGAGTTATGAACATAACCCCCAGACACATTTCACTGACACTGCATAGAGAGGTGGTCTAAGTGGAAGAATTATATGTGAGGGATGCATGTCTCTTGCTTCTAGATTCTCACTTTCATTACCATTTTCATAAACTTTTTCTAATGTCTGCTACAAAGACACTAATGCAACCACTCTTACTTGTTCCCGTTTTACATGGACTGAATTCTTGTACCTTTATATAACTCATACTATCATCTAGGCTGGCAGGTGGTTGTTAAAACTGCACATCAGGCCTTACACATATTTCTAAGCCAGTGTGCAAGATATAACAAACTACAGGTCAGCAACAGTAACAAACAATCTATGTGCCTAAGGTGTAATAAATAAGGTGCGATGAACTTAAAGGACCATACCACCCATTTTTCATGTTTGAGCCTAATATATTCAATTTTCATAACATAAGGTTACTGACAATCATTTCCCAAAGGATANGTTTGAGCCTAATATATTCAATTTTCATAACATAAGGTTACTGACAATCATTTCCCAAAGGATAAAGCCGTATTTCAGCTTTCCTGATATTTTGGAAAATCTCTTAATATTTCAAAATCTTTCAAAAAACAAAAATAAAAAAAAAAAAAAGTGATACACCCACGTTCATTCTTTGTAATTGTTATGATCAATTTTAAGTAGTTTAGTTCTGATTCAATGTTGCACTTTTTAGCTGTTATTTATTGCTGATTAACATTTTTAATGAGTCTCAGGACTCACTTAGATTTATCAGATATATATGTGTAATCAATGACTGTTGTATGCTTGTTTATTGTCTCTTTGTGAGCGCACCAAGACAAATTCCTATCAACTTTCAACTCTGTGTCGACATGGCAATAAAGGTATTGTATTAAAAATCAATGCTTCGCCTGCTAATAGTTATGCAAAATAATGAAGTCACGGTTGTTAAAATTTTTTGATAAATGCAGGTCTTCTTTTGGGACTACCGTATATTCCCCAGTGGAGACATACATTCACTCTGCGCTTTTTATTGTGCTTAAATGCTAAAATTATGANCCCCAGTGGAGACATACATTCACTCTGCGCTTTTTATTGTGCTTAAATGCTAAAATTATGAAACTTTCAAAAAAACCTGAATATACATGTTTTTCACGATGATGGATTACCTACCCCAAGAACGTTTCAAGTATCAACAAATTGATTTTAATAGTGTACCAGAATGAACTGAAACCAATGGTGGTCTAGAAGGTAGGAAAAATATTTTAACTCACCGTTCTAGTAGTATGCTTTGGGAAATGATTGTCAGTAACATTACGTGTATGAAAATTGAATATATTAGGCTCAAACATGCAAAATGGCTAGTATGGTCCTTTAAAACAAAAAAAAGTACAAACATGAAAAAAAAATGGGTGCATGGTTATGGCTTGCTTTTCCTTTGGTAAGTGTCCATGATTTAAAGGTGAAACTACATGCTGACATGTCCCACTACAGAAATAAATGAATTTAGCAGAGGAAACTCCAGTTTGGTTCAGATTCTGATGTTCTCTGCCTCTATTGCATCCATTGTTCTGTTTTGCTGGAACACCATTTTATACATATCACCTACAGACTGCAACAGGTATAAAGGTAGCTGTGCATGCTCGTTAACTGTACTTCTAATGTGCCAGGATAATGTGCACAAAATCTATTGTATTCTTAGGTAAAATATTTTCCTGATACCTTTTTCTCATGGTTGGGGATAATGCAGCGAACAAAGTTGGGGTTAGTGTTCCTCAACGTGGCCATGAGCTTGGACAGTTGCTCTTTATACAGCTGGCCCACGGTGCGGAACATGCCCTTGCGGGTCTTAAAGGCACCATGCATCTCCGACATGCCAGCCACCTTATCCAGACCCACAATGCGGTCCACTGAAAAAGGAAATAATACAGAGAAAGAGAGAAGAGAGACTTATGTAAGAAGTCAGTGGCTTTAAATTTAAAAATTTGAATATTTAGCCAGGCAAACTCAAACCAAATGCATGTCACAAGGAAGAAAGGATATGACCATTGTCTCTCCACTTCCTCTTGGTAAACATACACCAGGAGAGTCAAGGAAGTGATGGTTTCCTAAAACCGGGACCAGTGAAATACCACACAAACAGTGAGAATACAGGGGAAAGGTAAACATTAAAAAAAAAAAAAAAAAANAAAAAAAAAAAAAAAAAAGGAGGAAGATGACAGATGGGATTCAAAAAGCCAGTGAAGCGTGTGGAGATTAGAGTCACACCATAACAAGACAAATTCAGTGCAAGGGGAAGGGGTTTGTGTATGTCAACTGTTTGTAGATCTTTGAATGAAAACTATATGTGATGTATCATTAAACTATGTATGTGAGTCAGGGAAGATGACAAAAGTGGGTAGTTGCGGTGGGCATGTATTTTTGTGCTGACAAAACCAAACCAAACCCATGCAGTATATACCCATCTCTGCAGTACCAATGACCAACACCAGGGGTCCCAAACCACACTATTTTACAGAGGGAGAGAAGGAGAGTTCAATGATGGAGCAACAAGAGGTAAAAAGACACAGCTGGTAAAAAGCCACAGAAAAACACAAAGTTTACTGAAATTTTCTCAAAGACGGCTTCAGTTCAAAGTTGGACACAGACTTGATCAATTAAGAGAATTTGATGGAGGAACACAAAGGATTCATGGTCAGAATAATGTGACAGACAAGATGAACGAAGGGGAAAGATTGAATAAAAGAAAAAGAAGCCTGGTCACCTGAGTCCGAGTGTAGAATAGGAAAACGCTGATAAAAATAGGCTCTTTGACAATTCTGTACCTCTGACACCAGTGAAAGAAATTTGGGAAAAAAAAAGAAAGAATGACAGACAAAATGGGACCGTATAGAGGAAAAAAAAATGGACGGAAACAATAAATGGGGGTTTTGAAAAGGTAAAAACATAGGTCCACATACAAAACAATGAGAGAAAGAAAGTACTATAAAATGTAAAACCACCACTGAAGATGCAATGCCAATAGTGGGTGACCAGAACGAGTATTTTGACTGAACTCACCGTCCTTCCAGAGCTCAGAGATAAACTTATCAGTGGACTGATTCAGCAGCGTGGCTACATTGTCATTCAAGGGGTCCATGTTCTTCATAAGCCACTCATCAGCCTTGTAGTCCACCTGATGACCAGCAACACGCAGATTACATTACAATTTTGATATTTTGAAATTACAATAAAGACAGGTAACACCAATAAACAAATGTGTCAGAGAAAAGGTAGGAAAAGCATGAAAGAAAGTCTGAAATATCACATTTATGAGGTGAAAATGGGCCCGATTAATGTGAAGGCAATGCTTCCTTACCTTGCCAGCATAATGGATAACACAGAAGTCAGCCTCATCCTTCAGTTTCTTAGGCTTCAAGAACTTGGGATGCGTGCCCTGCTCCTGGAGCACCTTCTCCACAAAGCTCTTATCTGTGGCTTTGGGGAACCAGCACTCTTCATCCAGCAGAGCGAGAATACCGGGGGGACTGGCCTGGACGCAGAGAGGACAGAGTGCATTGCTTAATGCCTGAGCGCGCACATGTCTTATGTTTGCATATGTTCAGTAATTGATGTTTTCTTTAAAAAAAAAAGTTTGATGGGCAATAAAATTTGCAAACTGACAGGTTTCTCGATGAGGTCGATGCAGGGCTGCAGGTCCAGGCCAAAGTCGATGAAGCTCCACTCGATGCCTTCCCTCTGGTACTCCTCCTGCTCCAGGATGAACATGGTGTGGTTGAAGAGCTGCTGCAGCTTCTCGTTGGTATAGTTGATGCACAGCTGCTCAAATGAGTTCAACTGGAAGGACAGAGGGAAAAAAATGAACGTTTGACCTGTAATACGTGTTTAAGTGTGTATTTTCCATATGTGTTGTGAGAAAGCAAGTAACAGGTTGCTCTGCTTTTTACCTCAAAGATCTCAAAGCCAGCAATATCTAAGATGCCGATGAAGGAGGCACCCTGTCTCTTGGTCTTGTCCAGAGCTTTGTTGATCCTCATGACCAGCCAGCGGAACATCCTTTCATATGTGGCCTTAGCCAGAGCCTCCACAGCAAACTCTGCTTGCTCTTGAGTCTGGGCCTTCTGGACGTAGTCTCTGCCCACCTTGATCCTGGGCATCAGGATGGCTCTGGTGAAGTCTGTGACATTCATGCCCATAAGGTGGCACACTTTCTGAGCAGCTGTGGAAAGAGGAAATGGAACAAAGAGTTGACGAAAGACAGCAGATGAAAAGGAAGTAAGATTTTAGATAAAAGGTCAGGATCTTCAACTAAGTGTAGTTTGTGTGTATCAGGTCCAGCTCTGTGTGCAAAGGGATAACGGTCTGCCTTACCTGTGTTATCGGGCATGGAGGCCTGATCTGTGTGGCGCTCCTTTTTGAAGTTCATGTTGCCAAGCTGAAGCACAGAGGAAACCACCTTCAGCAGGCCTGCACACATAAAGAAGGTGCATTTTAATAGGAGCACAAAAACAGGACCACTCTGCACTGAGAAAAGTGGACTAAAAGGGGCAAGTTCTACTCAGAAAGAAGAAGAAAAGACATTTTCTTCCATTACCTATCTGCTCCTCCTCAGGGATACTCATGATCCTCATGGCCTCCATGGTCTCTGAGAATAGGTCCTTGTCCTGCTGCCCAGGAATTGTGACATTTCCATTGGACAGGAAACGGTAGTTGTTGTAGTTCTCAAGACACAGTTCAGCTGAGGGAACATGAAGGTCAAAATGAGGTAAACATCAAAAGGGAAGTGAGAAATATTTACAGGAAGGATCTTTGTAAGCCTTGACATTTCAATACAAATCATCAGTACCATTCTGCAAGAAAGAAAATTAGAAATGACCATCCTGTTTTTGGAATATTAAACAGTTTTGTAACAAGTTGCTTACAGCGCAATTTATCTCCAGATCCTGTTAGCAAGTAGTAGAAGATATGAAAGGTCCTCTCTTCTTTGGCCTGACGGATTGCACGGGATTTCTCCAGCAAATCTAGTGATCAGTCTGTTAAGGACATGATTTCTACTAGTAGACACGATGGAGCTCACAGAGAGAATAAAGATGAAAAAGCAACATCAGTAACATGGACCGCAGTATTTTCTGTTCAGTATTAAGGATACAGGTCTCAATGTTGGCACCAACAATGTAACCATTGACATCAAAGTTGATCCTGATGAATTTTCCCTAGAGGAGGGGGGAAAAACTTTTAAAGAGACGGATATTGACCACTATAATGGAAAAACAGCAAGTTTGAAACTTCTGAAACCCAGCAACCAGCTTTGGTTCTTACAAATCGGGAGGAGTTGTCATTTTTGACGGTCTTGGCATTTCCAAAGGCTTCTAGGATGGGGTTAGCCTGCAGCAGCTGCTTCTCCAGCTCCCCCTAATGGAGATTAAGAGAACAACAATTCAAAGCATAAAGCTATAATGCTTACTACCACCAATATTAAACCCCTCTTATTGCTGAGTGTGAATCCCATGGTGGAGTTACTGTATCACTGATATTTCTGAACAAGGTAAATGAATTAGTTCATAGACAGAAACTTATTAGACTGGTTCTTCACATAAATAAATGTTGACAAAGCGTTATGTCTTAATTGTTTATACATGGTGTACTTACTTCCAAGAAGGAGGGACAGTATGCCATTTACAAATTATTAAAAAAAAAAAAAAAAAANTAAAAAAAAAAAAAAAACAAGTAAGGATGCCATATACATATTATCAACAAACCCACATACACACACTGCACCCAAGCATTTTCCCCACAAAATGTGTTAGTGCACTTGCAAACTCCCAGAGGTCCCGTGTCCCTCAACCCTTCACCTGTCACCCACAGCAGAATACTCCAGTGAACCCCAAGCACTCTGCGCTTCAGCGTAACTCCTCTCATAACATGCTCACATTAAACCCTCACACCAAGATATTCTGGATTTCAGGAAATATTTGCACCTGTGGACAGTATATTCCATAAAATCTATTAATTCTTTGTCATAGTGAACATATTTTCCACCAAAAATGGTTTGCTGAGCAAGTTTGCTTTTTGTCATTAATGCCTTGCTCATTTGTATAGATGTAGACACATGTTCCCACCTGGGAGCTACCTGTGGTTTCATATAAAGGGCTATACACCCATTTGGCTGAAATCCACCTGGGAAAAAAACAGAACTGTGTCACCTGCTGTTGCACTGCTTCATGGACAGTGTCCATATGTGGAAAATGGAGACTGAATAAGAAGGTATAGCTCTGATCCGTCTTTCTGTCAGAAGTAAATTGATTCTTTGGACATGTGACGTCTCTTGGGGATCATTTATTAAGCTTTCCCGTGTGATACCCCACGATCTCTAACCAAAGACAACTTCATAATAAGTTGCATGTCAAAGTTAAACTGATCCTGAACCATCACAATCCCTTTGTAACTAATCATTTGGATGTATGTTAAGCACACATATGCACAGAAAAGACGCATCGATCCCCGTGTTGGGAGGTGGAATATCAGTGTGTCTGTCCAGACATTCTCATTATCAACAGGTTTTGATAAGTTGGGAAAAGATTGTATGAACACACACACTGCGCAAGGAAAGTTTTGTATGCAAAAAGGTAGAAGCACGCTTACATTTTGGACTTTGGTTCACACAATACAAATTGTGAAAAATTCAACCAGACAGATGTATGAACAAATTGTACTCCCAAAAACATCTGCTGACTCAGGTGAAGAATTACTGTAATCTGTCAGCTTTCCTCCCACTTCTCCCACTACTGTCTGGGTGAATTTTCCACAGGGAACACATAGCGCTGCGGCCGATCTTCCCTACCTATTATTGGCCGGCAAGACAAGTCCACCTCTGCCCTTCAATACAAAGTGACACCCACAAAAATACAATCCAGCGGCAAGAGGAGACAGAGAGCGGAGAAAGTGGAGGATGAGGGAGTGGGGAGGTGGAGGAAGGTGATGACAGAAGCAGGTGGGGAGGAAGAATGAATGGAGGGAGGAGATATAACTCACATGTGACAGGACCGAGCTGTTCTGCTGATGGGAAGACAGAAATACAACAACCTCAAAAAAAAAAGGGATGATAGATACTGATGTGTTTCATTCAGCTCCACTGGGAGTTTTCGGCAGCGTCTGTTGTGACGCTGGCAGGTCAGATAACAGCAGTGCAGGTGTTCCGCTGTCAGATGCTGGACGGAGTTTTATTTTTTATTTGTGATGAGGGGCCACAGTAAAGTCGGCAAATATATCACAGGTGAAGTATGGCCTCTGGTCTGTATGAAACGTCTACAGAAAGCCAGTTCAGCTGTTACATCTGCACTACCGTTTTCTTTCTTTGTGGCTGTCATCTCAATCACCACTGCTCTTCTTTAAATATCAATTTCCAGTTTCACCATAGAAAAACTTGTCTACTGCAGAAAATAAGCTGTTCTACTCATAACAACGAGATGACAGGATTGATAATCATGTAATTTAAGAAGCGCCAATGGGAACTGTGTGTATTTACACAAAGTAATACACTTTACAGTTTACACTTTATCTAATGCAAAAGTGTTGATCAAGGGAGTTAAGAGGAATAGGAACCAGTTGCTCCTCTAAGATAAAAGTATAGGAGGAATTGAAATGTATTTCACTTGAGAGGGAGTGGAAGAGTATGCAACAAAGAAAAACGCAAAGGAAAAGATGATGAGATGAAAGATAAATTAAAAAAAAAAAAATCAAGACTGGACTGTGTAAAAGAGAAAAGGAAGGAAGGAAGGAATGAGAGTAGGACTAGGAGACTAGGACTAGGACTGACCTGATCTTTCTTGGTCTTGTGAGATGAGGCCACATGAGCCAGATATTGGATCACCTTCTTGGTGTTCTCCGTTTTACCAGCGCCAGACTCTCCACTGCAGCAGAGAGAAAAATACAGTCAAAGAAACAAAAAGATGGTGCAACACAGTAACAGAGAAGCGGTGACAGTCAAACAATGTTGTGTTACTGTGCGTGTCTGTGTGTGTGTGTGTGTGTGTAGTATCTGTAACTCACGTGCACAGAATCGACTGGTCTTCACGATCTGCATTAAAAGATAGGGTGAACTGTTGATTATATAATCTTTGCAGAAAACAATGTTGTGCTTTCTACATGTGCATCTGTAATCTCCAGAGCACATACAGTTTATGCCTGTGCAACAGGAAGTAAATTGGCCACAGACAGGAAATCAATATCCGGCTTCCTGTGACTGGAAAGAGTTGCTGCTGGGATTGGAGCTAACCAGCTAATCACTCATTGGCTCCTGTAATGTGGTCTGAATGCTGGAACCAAACATGGAGAAAATGAGTAGGAATAGGACAGAGGGAAGTTTGTCATGGTGTGTGTGTGTGTGTGTGTGTGTGTGTGTGTGTGTGTATGTGTGTGTGATAGAGCTCAGCATGTCAATAAGACAGACCTGAGAGGGGCTGTCATGCAAAGCTATGAAAAGAAGGAGGCAGATTAAAACATATTAAACAGCAGCCCTGCAGGAAATAGTAATTAGGTGAAAGTGTATAATATTCAGCTTTTCCTCTGACTGCGAGACGTGTTGATATGTCAACTCGACAGTCACAGGTTGACGCAAGTGGACCCTCACCAACACTTACTGAAAGCCAAATAGGATTTCTGCTTAAAGGGCCATATCAACCATTTTGCATGTTTGAGCCTAATATATTCAATTTTCATACATGTAAGGTTACTGACAATCATTTCCCAAAACATACTACTAGAACGGTGAATTAAAATGTTTTCCTACTTTCCAGACCACCACTGGTTTCAGTTCATTCTGGTACGCTATTAAAATCAATTTGTTGATACTTGAAACATTCTTGGGATACGTAATCCAACATCACCAACAAGATGTGTATTCAGGTTTTTTCGAAGTTTCGAAATTTTAGCATTTAAGTGCAATAACAAGTGCAGAGTGAATGTATGTCTCCACCAGGGAATACAGTCCCAAAATAAGATCTGTGTTTATTGAAAAATTTAAACGAATGTGACTTCGTAATTTTGCGTAACTATTAACAGGCAAAACATCAATTTTTAAGATGGGTGTATTGCTTGAATATTTGATTTTGAAAGATTAAGAGATTTTGCAAAATATCAGGAAAGCTGAAATACAGTTTTATCCTTTGGGAAATGGTTGTCAGTAACTTAACATGTATGAAAATTGAATATTTTAGGCTCAAACATGCAAAATGGGTGGTATGATCCTTTAATAACACAACAACTGACTCAATTTTAAATAAATGACATCATGAGCTTTACCAAATTGGTGTTGACTGTGGGTTATTGTATTCTTTTGCTAGGTGTTTGTGTTATTTTTTTTCCCTCCACTGCCTGTATAGTTTCTGTATAGTGCAGCAAATGAACAGGAAATGCACGACTGTGGTGCTGAACTATCTGAGATTTCTGTTAAGTAGATTGATGACAACAAATACATGATATGTTGATTTTCTAATGATTTTCTGTGGCACATACTGCAGCAAACCATAAAAGGAGCCATGTTATATGCTTGCTAAAATAATACTGAAAAAGAAAAAAAAACACTCAAACTCAAAAAGCTGTAGCCCAGCAGACTTTTCAAACATTTCACTTTAGCTTCCTCCAATAATGCTTCCAGGGTTTTGGTTTTGCTGGCTTTGCGCGGTGACTCACCCTGCATCATGCTTCTGTAGGACGTGTCAGTGATGGCGTAGATGTGGGGCGGCATTTCGTGCCTCTTCTTGCCCTTGTACATTTCGATGATCTCCTCTGAGTAGATGGGCAGGTTCTTGTAGGGGTTTATGACGACGCAGAAGAGCCCAGAGTATGTCTGCGGCACAGATGGAGGTAGTGATAATTAGGATGGAGGTAGCGGAATTAGAAAGCAGCAGATTCTGAGGTGGAAGGATTGTGAGTTGGGCAAATATATAATTATGCTGGCCAAAATCTCTGAGACTGCGTATAAGAATATAAAGGAGATGTGCGTGCCTGTGTATTGCAGGTCTGGAATTATGGGGGAACACTTTTATATACATGCATTTAACTTTCCCAGCTCAGAGCTTTCTACTCTACGAAACGGGGAAATTATATGCACAGTTGATAATAATTAGGTGTCCTCCAGCAGCGCCGAGTTGAAAGTTTCTCATGAACTCTGGTTTGGTCTCTTTCCTGCTTATGTAATCTCAACCCCACCCTGCTGCAAGTCCAAATTGATGAGCGGCCTTGACAGTGTAAAACAACAGCTACTTGACGGGCTGTCCGAGTCTTAAGTCAGATCTATACAGGTCGTATTATCTGTTCTGCTTTTAGACCAACATTAAAGCCCTTCTCCATTCCTTTCTGCAAACGCTAATAAATCCTCCCACTCCCTTACTTTGAGATTTGTGTATCTGCTAAGAATCATCGCTCTTTTGACCATCGCTCTTTTAACTTCAGTCTTTTTCCTCTCTGCTGCATTCCTGTGCTGCCCTCCCAATGTCTCTGTACCCTGATCTGCCAGGCATCCCTTTCTCTTTTGTACGCTCTCTCTCCCCAGAGACAGAGAGAGAGAGAGAGAGAGAGAGAGAGGAGGCCAATCTAAAGCATCCAGCGTCTGGAGGCACTCAAACCAACCAGAGCCCCCCTGAAGGGATTGGGGGACTGGATAACAGGCTGTGTTGACATGACCAGGTCACAACACAGAATAAAAGCGACCTAATCACTCCCAGCCCAGGACATTGTGATAAATGGCATCAATTATGGGCCGTAATAAATGTCATAACACGATTTACATTCCATGTCCCTCTCTGCGCATGCACGCACACACACACGCTTAATGCTATAGCTCCATCCTTCCCTAATTCTTTCTTCGTCTCTCCCTCTGGAGAGCATTGTTCCCTGCTTCCTGTTTACAAGATAAATCCAAACACAGAGAGAAAGGAGGGAAAGAGAAGGGGGGAGAGAGAGAGAGAGAGAGAGAGAGAGAGCTTGCATACCATGCATATGTAAACAGATTTTTTTTTTTTTGCAGCGACAATTAGCACACAATGGATTGTCTCCAGCAGCAGGCTAAACGGGATGATTAGGACAGAATAATAAATTGGTTTGGAGGCTGGCCAGACCAGCAGATCCTTTCTCTAAGTCAACAGGGTTTTCACAACAATTGTGAGGAAAATGTATTCGACGACCCACATGGAACCTGATATGCCATTTTAGTTCAAACGCAGCCACAAAGTAGTAGCAACAAAAAGAACATGTGGATTGATTTCTTAATTTGGTTATGTTTTACACAGAGGCACACAGGCCTTATGCTGCATTTAGGGTCAGGTTGCGGTATCCGGGCATTGTTTGGCGGAACTGAAATGGCCCCATACTCACATATATGAGACCAGAGTAGTATCTCTCCTTCAAGTTGTGCAGCACGGATGCCTCGTTCAGGCAGGTCAGCTCAGCCATGTCCTCCACCTTGCTGAACTTGGGCGGGTTCATCTTCTGGATGTCGTCCTTGTTCACCCTCACCTTCTTCCCAGAGTCTGCCAGCTCCACCACGCACTCATCCCCGCGCTCCTCCTTCACGGAGCCAGCTTCAAAGCCCAAGCGCTCCGAGGGCACCCATACCAGCTTCTTGGTGGCCCAGTCGGCCTGCGCCAGCGGGTTGTTGATCAGATTGCGGTCTGCGTACAAGAACTTGTCTGCGTCCGACATGGTAGCTGGAGGAGGAAGAAAAAGTGTTTGTGGTTAGCATAATGAAATGAAGAAATCATTAGCAGCAGACAGGAAACCAGACCGATTCACTCTGCTCAATGCTCAAATCAGATGCCAACAGGCCGTCCCATGGTGCACACACACAGAAAATACTAAATACTCTACTATTTTCATTTTTATACATCACACAAAATTCAATTATAATTCTGTGTCATTGTATGTGTTGAAAAATATCTGGTGGAGATGAGACACACAAAAAGATTCCGTTTACTGAAGCAGAATTTCCACATCCTTCCATCCTCACACGTGACCTCTGAGCAATGCAAAGGTGTGATATACAACAGAGCATGAGCTCTAGTTAGCACACACAGAGATTTGGTAACAACTGAGTTGGCACCAAGTTCTGACAGCATAAAATGGGTCAGGTTGCCGTTTTTATTTTTTTTTTTTTCAAGTCAGACATTTCCTGGTTCACAGGTCTATGGTACNCCCCCCCCCCCTCCACAGTTCATGTCAAATTCTTCTGTACTATCTAATAAAGGCAAAACGCCAAAAACAAATCAGGCCTGTTGTAATGAACAACATATGCTGGCCAGCTTATCTAAATAAATGACTTGGGGAACAACTAATTCATTATGTCACTGCGGACCATCTTCATACAGTTTGTTTTTCTTCACGATGGGGTGGAAGAGGTGAAGAGGCGAAAAATTTCCAAAGGGTAAAAAAAAAAAAAACAAAAACTGTCAGCAGCAGCAGAAGAAGCACTGAAAAATTACAGAAGTAAAAAACTTCCCGTAACACTTGAAGGAAATGACACGTTTAACATCGAATGCTGCTTGCAGATTCTTTGTATCAAACATGAGCAGACTGCAAGCAGCAAACCTCTTCTAGGGGACTAAAGAAGATGAGCTCTTCCTATGCAAAGCTCATCAATCTCACAGCAGTGAAAGGGAGTGCCTGTGGTTTAACCCCCATAAAAGGTGACTAGACAAGTATTACCAGTACTGAGGGAAGGAAGAGTGTGTTGCACAACACTGAGCCAAGCCACCCAACTAGACAGCAGAGGCAATTAAGCGAACCTGCTGCGCTTTCGCTGACACTGATTTAAACATCTCAATTATCATTCCAACTCAATGGGAGCACACCATTTTCCCAGCATCTAAAGAGCAGTTAGCCTCCCTGAATGTTTCCTCACCTCAAAGGGGAAAAACCAAAAGCTGCAAAGCCCACCTACTGGTATTCTTGTCATATGTTGAATGAGCATAACCCTTTATCCAGCAGGAGGTAGGCGTGGTCTCTGTGGTGGGAGACAGTAAACCTGCCCATGTCTATGCTAGCTCAGCAGTGAGTGCAGCAGGTGGATGGAGTTCGCCATTTATCTGTCAGGCTTTTTCCATTCTCACATGACTTTTTGCTAATTACCGTTTCCCATATGCATCTTGCTAATCACTTCTCTCTCTTTTTGGATGCATGGACCTTCCTCACACTCATGTTGGGGTCCTGAAGCTCAGCTGTGACCAGAAGTCCATCCAACTTCCAGCTGGCTCCCCTCCCATGGTGCAGCGTGTTTCCCAGCTCCCCCCTTCACTCCATGTGACTCATATTTTAGTCATCATAATGTTGATTCAAGTTTTAAATGATTCTCAGGATCTACAGTAGTTTTTAAATCGTTCTTTGTAACTGTTATGATTCAACTTTATGTAGTTTAGCTGATTCATGTTGCACTTTTTAGCTGTTATTTATTGCTAATTAGCATTTTTAATGAGACTTAGGACTCACTTAGATTTATCAGATATATATGTGCAATGAATGGCTGTTGTATGTTGTCTGTTTATGTGTTATGAGCACACAGACAAATTCCTATCAACTGTAAGTTGACATGGCAATAAAGTATTGTATTGTATTATTGTACTGTGTATTTCATATTGACTAAACTGATACTGGATCATTGATTATTTGCTGTTCATATTATTCTGTTATACAGTATTTCTTTGTTTTTGATCTTTGTAATTTACCTGCTTCTACACCTGCAGCTCCTATTGCACACCTGGTCATTTGAGGAGAGGGAATCTCTCTTTGAATAACCTCTCCCAAGGCTTTCTTCCATTTTCCTTATATAATAAGGTTTTTGGGAAGTTTTTCCCCTCATCTTCTTAGAGAGCTTGGGCTGGGTTGGGAACCGTTAATGTGTAGGCCTGTAAAGCCCTTTGAGACATTGTATGTGATACTGGGTTATACAAATAAACTTGACTTGACTTGTACTGTGCGGCCTTGTTTGCATACGCTGCGTTGTGCACATGCAAACAGTAAGAAAATCACAGCACGGCTCAGGTTTAGACTATTCTTCCAGTAACCGTGATGTGTCAGAAGCTATATTATTTTTTGTGTCCAGGTAACAATTATTTTGATATGCAACCTGAGATCATGTAAGAAGGATATAAAACTTTGCTTATACACAGCAATGCAGCGACTCAATGAGATAATAGTTAAAAATTCTGCATCACTAGTAAAGTGACTGGAAAACAACAAGCTTGCAGACTTTGCATTTTCACTTTCTCAGCATCAGACCTGATAAAATTTCAGCTAATTGTGTTCTTCAAGCTAGTTAGCTCAATGTTTCTCCTAACTGCAATGCTCAAAAATTCATGAAGTACAGTGAAGAGGTACAGGATATTTATGCCATTTCTTCAAATCCAATGCAACAATTTCAATTAAAAAAAAAACAAAAAAAACAAAATCAGCCCTATTTATCCCATGACAGAGTATTAATAAGTGTAATTTGGTCCACATACTGTACATTTTAAAAACACTGTTTCTCCTGAAAATTAAAGCAATTAAATCATATAATTTGTTACATTTTTTCCACTTTAAACCAGTATATTATAAGAATAAGACAGATTTTGTCTCAGCTTGTTTTGGCCTTGATGGAGGTATGTGCTCTTTGTGCCCTTCTAGTTTTAAAGTTAAATTACTGTTACATTAATGACAAGTACTTGTTCCCCACAATTTAGAAACATTCTGACACATCCCCTAAAATCCCATTAACTCGGGCCGTGCTCCCCTTTGAAATACAAACATTTTGAGAAGCACTGCTCAACTGTTTAAAAAAAAAAAAAAAAA